>JAJPUD010015781.1:0-36228 GCA_023553655.1 Myrmecobius fasciatus | reverse complement strand
GAACACTAGATTACAATTGTCATTGAGTATTTTGTTCTGTGAACCTAACCTATTCCACTGATCCACTACTCTATTTCTTATCCAGTACCAAATGGTTTTGGTGACCACTGCTTTATAATATAGTTTTAGATCTGGTGCAGCTAGGCCACCCTCATTTGCAGCAAACAATTTGAAACAAAGTGGGTGTCTGACTATTTGAGAACAGCTAAACAAACAGCTACATAGATGTGGTAAGATATTGTGTGGTAAGAAAGGGTGAACATGAAGAACATTAAATATCAAAAGATTTTGATGAACTGATGCGAAGTGAAATGAGCAGAACCAGGAGAAACATTATATACAATTACAACAATAATAAAAATAGAAACAGTGATAACAGCAATGGCAACAAAAACTGAATGGTATGTAATTACAATGAACAAGTTTATCTCAAACAAGAAATCTGAAATCACTTCTACCTTCTTCTTTGCAGAAAATAGAGGTTGGTATACATGGTGTACGTGGTATACAAAGAATCAAATAAAAGCTTACAGTGTGTTGACTAAAATGTCAGTGGACCATTAAGGGAACAATGTGCTCAAATATCCCAGAGGACAAGAAAGCATGACTGTTGCAAACATATTAAACTGGCATTGATATCTTTTGTTTTTATACAACTATTCTTCAATGTATGTCTTCCCCCTTCCATCCTAGAGAGTTATCCATTACAATTAAGTATAATTTTAAAAAAATGGAAAAACACTCAACCAGCAAAATGAAGCTAATAATAACAGTTAACATTTGCATAATGCCTATTACATACCAGACACTAAGCTAAGCATTTTACAAATATGCTCTCATTGTATCTTCATAATCACCCTGGAGATAGGTGCTATTATTATCCCCATTTTACAAAAAAGGAAACAGATATATAAATGTTAAGTTACTTGCCCCACATTAAACTGCTAGTATGAATCTGAGGTCATATTTGAACTCAGATCTTCTTAACACCAGACCCAGGGCTCTCTCCCTTGCACCATGAATTAATGATTAATTGTAATGGATAACTCTTTATTTCATCCCTCTCTCCCTCCCTTTTTTTCTCCCTCCCTTCTTCCCTTCTTTCTTCTCTTCCTTCTTCCTTTCTTTTCTTCTTTCTCTTCTTCCTTCCTTCCCTCCTTCCTTTTTTGCTTCCTTCCTTCCTATGAAAGGAGTTATTCAAGTTTTTTGCTACCATGGAAAGTAGTACTATAAAATACTGTAATGTACATCAAGATTTTCTATTTTATAAATTAGCCTTTAGGAGCATATGACTAATAGCAGAATTTATAGATCAAAGCATATGAATATTTTATTTACTTTATTTGCATAATTTCAAATTTCATGCCATTTCAGAATGTTTGTATTAATTTGCAACTCCACTAACAATATATTAGTGTGCCTTTCTTTCTACAATCCCTCTAATATGGACAGTTTTGGTTATGTAGTGAGTTTTATCAAAATGATTGGGAAGCCTAGTAATTCAAAGCTAGTCAAAAAATAGCTAATAAAATAGTCATTGAACCTTTGATTTCTCTATATGGATAACTCCCAAGTGAGGAAACTCCTGTTACCAGTGCTGAAACTTACAGGCAGTTTACTGTCTTAGAGAGTTGCCTATGACATTAAAAAGATAAATGATTTTCCCAGAGTAACATAATCATTAAGTGTTGGCTATGGAATATAGACCTGGGCTCTGAGATGGGCTTTCAATGAACTATACCACATTGCCTGTTTATGAATGTAGATGCATTGGGGAAATTATATCTAATGCTACCTTAAAGATAAATTTAAATATGTTCCAGTGTTACTTGTGATGTTGTATTATCCATACCACAATTTATTTTCTTTCTTCCAAGGATAAGGGAGTGTGGTATGGTAGACAGATCATCTAGCACTGGACTCCTGAGAGTTGTATACAAATTCTGTCTCTATGTATTCTGTTCATGTGAACTTGGGCAAATCATTTAATCTTTCAAGACTTCTCAGATATATCTTGGCATCAGCTCTAACAAGCTTTTGAGAGTAGATTATTAAATTTTTGGGGTGAGTGTTCACACCTTGGAAATCAGCCAACACTACAAATCAGGATTTGACTTACTGTTTTATTCACTGCCTAGACTTAAAGTCATGTAGAAAATGGTTAATGATGCTGGTTAAACTAAAAAGTGTACTGTACATTTTTTGTTTAGAAAGTTGAGTGTTAACAATTACTAACATATCCTGACAGTTTCATCATCCATAAAATGAGAGGGTTAGTCTAACTGGCCCTTTCAGGTCTTTTCCAGTCCCAGATAGATGATTCTACCATTTAAGACTTTCAATAGCTCTGATAATTGTGAATGGACTCTTGTTGCCAATGTAAAACTTCTCTCAAATGAGAATGGCAAATCTATCTGTTTTTAGCCTGGATTTTACATCTTTTCCAGGATTTCCCTTGACTAGCAAGTGATCTTTTAGACAGGCTTTTGTTCTTGACAGTTTTTTAGTCTTAAAAGTGCATGAGGATTAATGATACAATTGCCTTGGAAGCACTTTGAGCTCTGGAGAGTAGGGAAATAATGTAAGTGCAAAGAATTATTCTCCTACGGAAGTCAGGGCTAGGTTTTTAAATTAAAATCCTTTTTTAAAGAAGGGCAAGTTTGTGATAAAAATCAACAACCATCAAGAAGTTCAGTTGAGGTTAAATGCCTTTCTTGATAGTGGGATGGGCAAGGGTTGGCAGGGGAGGATCACAGACTCATTGACTTTAGAATTAGAAGTAACCTTAGAGATTATCTCATTAGATCCCTTCCTTTTACAGATGAGAACACTTATTCCCAGAGGGATTAATTAGAAGAGCTGAGTGACTTATCCAAGGTCATACAACTTGTTAGTAGAAGTATGATAGCATATAATTAATTAAATGCTAAGCTTTGTGGTACCCATTATAGGTACTTGTAGAGTTGTAAAGGAAAATTGGGTGGAGGTGGAGGTGATCATAAGTGGTTTTTCCCAGAAGATACAATATCTGGCACTTGCCAAATGAAAACAAATATTTATTGAATTTAATTGAATTGCAGTTGGAACCTGAATTGGGATCTAAATGATAGGTCAGATTTGGAAAGTTATAAAAAATATTCTGTGGGCAGCAAGATGTTGTAGTGGATAGAGTGCTGAGACTGGAATCAGAAAGAATCATCTTCCCTAGTTCTAATCAGGTCTCAGCCATTTATTGGCTGGGCAAGTCACTTCAGTTTCTTCATTTGTAAAACAAGTGAAGGAGAAAATGGCAAACCATTTCAGTATCTTAGCCAAGAAAACTCCAAAAAAAAAAAAAATGGAGTCAGGAAGAGGTAGACATGGCTGAAAATGACAACAATAACCACCACTTGAAGGAATTCTGAATTTATTGATTATCTTCCCCATTAGATCCTTGAGTGCAGGTACTATCTTTTTGCCTTTTTGCTTTTGAAGTATTTTGGACAGTACCTGGAACATAGTAGACTCTTAATAAATGTTTATTTATTGATTGTTTAGTTAATGGATTGATTGGGGACACTTGATCAGCTATGTGGAAGTAGGAATGGCAGTGTTAAGGAGCAGGGAGGACATGAGATTTGCTAATATATTTGTTGCATACATGTTAAGTAGTAGATAAAGTTTCTAAAACCCATAAAAGTTTTCTAGTAGAAGTTAATCTCTTGGTTTGTTACCTTGGGCAGAGAGGTCTCAGTTTAGCACTCAATTTTAAGGATTGCTTGTCCTTAAGAGATTTCTGAGTGACCCAGGTCTCCTTATCAATTTGCCAAAAGGTACAGATTATCTGTTTAAATAAATACCTCCGTAGCCAGTGAAAACTGCCTACAGCCCACAGAAAGCTAAGAAAACATCTGTGAGCAATTGTAACATTCCTAGAGAAACTGAAGGAAACACCAATATTACATTTTTTTCTTTTTTTGTAAGCAATGGGAAGATTAAAAGATACAGTTAGAAGAGACTTTAGAGAAAGGATCAGGGATCAAATTTGGGAAGGGAATATTGAAATCATCCAGCACAACTCACTTATTTTATATATGAGGAAATAGCTTATACATGAAATTAAATAATTTGTCTTGTGTCATTTAAGGAGCAAGCAACAGAGCTAGTATTAAAATTAACTGACAATTCATTGTTCCCCTTTGTACCCCATACTGCCTCAGTATGAACCTTATCAAAGAAAAGTCAGTGATGTAAACCCCAATCTAGAGACTTTAGCCAATTCTCTAAGGCTAAAAGTTTCAGAGAAGACAATCTACATTTGTAGAGAAAGTTTCTTTCCTTAAAAATGCTGTAGATCAGTGAAGTCACAGATCCAGTCTCATTCTCTGTCTACTTTGCTGACCACATTTTGATAGGATATCAATCACTCAATAAAACATTTAAGCACCATTCTGGGCTATTTACAGTAGTTTAGGCTTTTGTCTTACCAGCAGACTCCAGTGAGTCTCTGCAGGAAAGAGTGAGACTGAGTCTACACCATTCCTCTTCACTAACTCTTGTATGTCATTGGTTTTTATTAAGAATGAAAGATGAAGAATAACAATTTATTAAATACCTACCCTGTACCGAGCATTGTGCCAGGCACTTGGGAATTCAAAAGATGACAGACTTTCTTTTCTGTAGATTTAAGCCTTCTGTAGAACCCCAAGTAAAAAGACTATTCTTTAATCTTGGGCCTCATGGTACCATAGAAAGAGTATGAATCTGGGACTCAAAAGACAAGGTTCAAATATTATCTTTGTCATTTACTATCTATGAGATTTTAGGTAAATCAATGATCCTCCCAGGTCTTGAATTTTGTCATGTTGACAGTTAGAGATGAGACTTTCAGATCCTTTCTTGTCATGGTGTGCTGACAAATATTTACCAGTTGGCTCTCAGAAAAAATAATGTACCCAACACACACTTTTAAGTTTAATCTGAATATTAACATTTTCTTCATCACTTTCTTAAATCCAGATAATCACCAAAACCATAAATTAAGCCCTAATTGGCAGGTTTGCAAAATTCTGAGGTGTGAATAAAATGAAAATTTGACAATTGAACCAGCATACTTCCAGCACATTTGTGCTTCCAGCTCTATATTCTATAATCCACTCAGCTTCTATAATTCCCCCTGCTTCCTGACTAGAACTAAGATTTATTTGTATCAAGGAGCAAGGAATCCTGACCCCAATATCCAATTTGTATGCCTCTCATTGTAGAGTAGGTTCCTTGCCTAGAGTATATCAGCAGAAACACACAGTAAGAACAAATAGACTCTTTTAATTATGACTCTCTGAATACTTGCCCACATTGGAGATACTTTGAACCTAGAGCTCACTCACCCTAGACAATGAGTTGCTATTTAGCAGTGAGCTGGAAAAAATAGTAGTTCAAAGAAAAAGATATTCAATTTAACAGAATAGCAAAATAAATGTGAGGAGATAGTTCTCTCATACAAGTAGGTATACAGTCTCCCATAGGTGATCATGCTAACAGTAGAGTGACAGAAATGGCCCATAAACAAAACATTTGTGAACAGTGGCTACACAGTAGGGCTGATAAATCCAGTAAGTTACTTTTGCAGAAAGCTACATTGACATCATCTGCTTTTCATCTGATTTTACTGCTCTCCCAGTTGGCTCTCCATTGAGTTGGTCCCTATTACTTCCCCTTGTTTCCCCATTTTGCTATGAGTTCACAGTGTATTGAAAAGAATCCTGAATGTGGAGTCAATGTGTTTGAGTCCTTGCTTTTCCACTTAATGCATCTAAAGCTCTCTACATATCATTCTTCATCTATTAGGTCCCTTTAGCTTCATCTACAAAATAGGGACTTTGTAATATGACCTCCAAGGCCCTTTATAACTCAAAATCCTATTTCCTTAAGAAATACTGCTGTAAGGATGATTTCAGAGAGATCTGGAGAAATTTGCATTAACTTCTGCAAAGTGAAGTAAGTAGAACTCAGGACGTTGTACACAGCAACAGCAAGATTATATAATGATTACTTTCATCACTTACTGTATGTGTGATCTTAGGCAAGGCAACATACCTTTAACTATTCCAAACCTTCTCATTATTCCAAAAGAGGAGGAAGAAAAAATCTCTAAAAATAAAGGGAAGGAAATGTAAGAATTATATGGGAATTGCTCTGCAGATATATTGCTGTTCCTACAAATAGAAGTACCTCTCCACCCAAATTGTGACCTGCCTTGTCTTACATAGTAAGTTGATCAAAAGCATTTTTATTAAAAATGTGCTGGACCATGGTAAGCACTGGAGATACAAAGAAAGGGAAATAGGATCTCTGTCTTTGAAGAGCTGACTCTTATAATGAGGAGATGACACATATATTATATATAGCATGTTAGACTCTCAACCTGAGGAGCTCATCTTCCAGTGTCATGCATTTTAATACTATCCATAGGTTTTCTTGACAAAGATCCTGAAGTGGTTTGTCATTTCCTTCTCTAGAGGATCATCTTCTTGTCTGAACTTTCCACTATGACCTGTCTATCTTGGGTAACACTGTATGGCACAGCTAATAGTTTCATTGAATCCATGCAAGTCCTTCTGACACAATAAGGCAATGATTCAGAAGAGGTTATTCAGGAACCAGCACAGACCTATATATAATTTAGAAAAATCATTTTGGCACCCAAGTAAAGAAGGGATTAAAATGGAGAGAAATTTGATCCCTGAATTAGCCTTTGCAAGGAGAAAAACTACCTCCTTTTTATCAAAGATTTTTATTTTAAAAATATATGCATGGATAATTTTTCAACATTGACCCTTGCAAAATCTTGTGTTCCAAATTCCCTCCCCTTCTCCACATTCTCTCCCCTAGATGGCAAATAATACAATATATATTAAACATGTTAAAATATATGTTAAACCAAATATATGTATGCATATTTATGCAATTATCTTGCACAAGAAAAATCAGATCCAAAAGGAAAAAAAATGGGAAAGAAAGTAAAATGCAAGCAAAATGCTATATTGTGATCCACACTCAGTTCCCATAGTCCTCTCTCTGGGTGTAGATGGCTCTCTTCATCACAAGATCATTGGTACTGGCCTCAATCCTCTTACTGTTGAAAAGAGCCATGTCCATCAATATTGATCATCATATAATCTTGTTGTTGCCATATACAATGATCTTTTGGTTCTTCTCATTTCACTCAGCAAGAGTTCATATAAGTCTCTCCAGACCTCTCTGAACTCATCCGGCTGATAGTTTCTTATACAATAATAATAGTCCATAACATTCATACACTATAACTTATTAATATTCCATAACATTCATACACAAGAACATTAATATTCCATAACATTCATATACCATAACTTATTCAGCCATTCTCCAAATGATTGGAATTACTCAGTTTCCAGTTTCTTGACGCTACAAAAAGGACTGCCACAAACATTTTTGCACATGTGGGTCCCTTTCCTTCCTTTAAGATCTCTTTGAGATATAAGCCCAGTAGAAACTCTGCTGGGTCAAAGAGTGTGCACATTTTGATAGCCCTTATGACATAGTTCCAAATTTCTTTCCAGAATAGTTGGATAAGTTCACAACTTCACCAATAATGTTCCAGCTTTCCCACATCCCCTCCAACATTCATCATTATCTTTTCCTGTCATCTTAGCCAATCTGAGATGTATGTAGGAGTAACTTAGAGTTGTCTTAATTTCCATTTCTCTGATCAATAGTAATTTAGGGCACCTTTTCATATGACTAGAAATGGTTTCATTTTTTTTTCATATGAAAATTGTCTTTTATATCCATTTATCATTTGGAGAATGACTTGAATTCTTATAAATTTGAATCAATTTTCTATATATTTTAGAAATGAGGCCTTTACCAGAACCCTTGAATATAAAAATGTTTTCCCAGTTTATTGCTTCCCTTTTAATCTTGTCTTCATTGGTTTTGTTCGTACAAAACCTTTTTAAGTTAATATAATCAAAATTATTTATTTTGTGTTCAGTAATGGACTCCAGTTCTTCTTTGGTCACAAATTCCTTTCTTCCCCACAGTTCTGAGAGGTAAACTATCCTTTGTTTTTCTTTTCTTTCTTTCTTTTTTCTTTTTTGCTGAGGCAATTGAGGTTAAGTGACTTGCCCAGGGTCACACAGCTAGGGAATGTTAAGTGTCTGAGACCAGATTTGACCTCAGGTCCTCCTGACTTCAGGGCTGGTGCTCTATCCACTGCACCACCTAGCTGCCCTTATCCTTTGTTTTTTTCTAATTTTCTTTAAATATCACTCTTTATGTCTAAATCATGAACCCATTTCAACCTTATCTTGGTATACAATGTTAGCTGTGGGTCAATGCCTAGTTTCTCCCATAGTAATTTCCAATTTTCCCAGCATTTTTTGTCAAATAATGAATTCCTATCCCAAAAGCTGGGATCTTTGGGTGTGGCAAACACTGATTACTATAGTCATTGACTATTTTGTCCTGTGAACCAAATTTATTCCATTGATCAACTACTCTGTTTTTTAGGCAGTACCAAATGGTTTTAATGACCACTGGAAAGATTACCTCTTTTTGTGAGATTGGCATGAAGCTGAAATGGAAAAAGATGTCTGAGTTATAGAAATGAGGAAGAGGAGAGAAGGAGCTCTTTGTAAATGGTCTCAATTTTATATGGTGTAATATATATATATACGTGTGTATAAATATATATATGTATATGTAAAGAAAAATAATCTGATGAAATATAATTGGTAGGAAAATAGAACTACATGCCCTCAAAGATCCTTTGTGTTTCTCAGAAAGCTATCACTTCACTTATTTGCTTGTTCCTTTGGTTTGTTGCTTTGACAGGGATCAATATTTTTCATTGTCCAAAGAAATACAGAAAACTTAAATGACAAATACTGAATGTAGGTAACACATAACAAAAGTCATTCACTTTTAAGTTTAATTAGTTAGTGTTACTAATATGATTATTTCCTGATTTGATTTAGTGCCAAAGAGGAAAAATACCTAAAAACCATAGAATATCTAAAAAGGATGGAAGAGATCTAATTTAGAGAAAGGATTCTTGTTTAGTAGTGTTTAACAGCATAGCTTCTGTTTTCAGAGGATTCATAAACAGCACAGGAGGGAAGTTTAGAATTTATCCAGTTACAGGGGACAGCTAGGTGGCACAGTGGATAGAGCATCAGCACTGAAGTTAGGAGGAACTGAGTTCAAATCTGGCCTCAGACATTTAATACTTCTTAGCTGTGTGACCTTGGGCAAGTCACTTAACCCCAATTGCCAGAGAGAGAGAGAGAGAGAGAGAAATTATCCAGTTCCACCATCATATTTTATAAATTAGAAAACTGAGAACAAGAAAACCTATGTGAGATAGTCAAGGTCACAAAAGTAGTGTACTTCAATAGTACTCTCAGAGAGCAAAGACTATTGTTTCATTGAATCATAAGACTTAAAGATAAAAAGGATGTTAAAGATCTTCTAGTCTATTTTTCTTTTTTTTACAGATGAGGATGAAGTTCAGAGTCACCTAATTAGCTAATTAGTGGTGGGCTTTGTCTGTCAGGATTGTGTTACTTAGAATTAAGGAATTTTTTTTTAAAAAGGTATACTTTCTCATAAAACTGTGACTAAGCATATACTATAGATTTAGAAATTTATGCAAAAGCAACTAATTATAACTTGCTCCAAGTGCATTTTTCTTTATATTTTTAAATATTCCAGTGACATCATTGCTTTAGAAATCCCTTAAGATTCTGTTTTTAAGTACAATAATAATTAACAATATCAAACACTGTATTTTGAAATGTCCAGGTTTAGGGAAGTTTATAGTATACTGAAAATTAATTTACTGAATAAGGTGGTGGTGTGTGTGTCAAATTTAAGCAAAGATCAATACAGTTATATGCACATTCTCACAACTTAAAAATATTACATGACCCCAAATTTCTGGGGAGGTAGGATAGACTTGATTCTGATTTTTAATGACTTGGAAACTGATTAGTGAAGGTCAAATCTTTCTGTTTATATATATTGTGCAAACTAGGAAAAATACATGTCTAGGATTTATTATCTTAAACATAAAAGTACAAGTAATTGATTTTTGCCTGTGGTACACTTGTCTGACAAGAATTTCCTTAAATGTGACATTAAATGAATAAGGTGGTAGAAGAATATTTTTAGCATTTCAGGATGTTAGTAGATTTTTAACACTGCTGTTTTCAAGGCCAGTGCCCATTGCTCTTGAAGCATTATGTCTTCCTCAAATGACATTTCTTAAATAACCTATGTATTTTCCTTAAAATTTTTTTAAGCTTTTCATATATGGCTTTCTGTGATAAAGATGCTTTCTTTTTCTTTTTCAACTATCATTCATTAATATTGTATGTTTGTAAAATTTAACTTCAAATGTAAAATGAAGAAATCTTTTCAACATAATTTTTATTTGCTACTAGTTCAATCATAAAAATGGACTTTTTATGATCTCTCTTTTTCTTGTCAGAAAAGCTTTATCTCTTTTTGTCTAATGGAGAAAAAAAATTAGAAATCCTCAATACAAAAAAAAAATGAAAGTTAGCTACAAACCAAGTCTCTTGAATGAAAGTTCACAATTCTTTTTTAATAATAGCTTTTAATCTTCAAAATACATGAAAAGATAGTTTTCAACATTTACCACTGCAAAACCCTGTGCTCCACATCTCTCTTTCCCTTCTCCCCACCCTTCCCCTAGAAGGCAAACAATCCAATATATGTCAAACATGTGCAGTTCTATACATATCTCCATAAACATCATACTGCACAAGAAAAATCAGACTAAAAAGGGAAAAAAATGAGAAAGAAATCAAAAAGCAAGCAAACAACAAAAAAAGGTGAAAGTACCTTTGCTGTGATCCACATTCAATTCCCACAGTCCTCCTTCTGGATGCAGATGGCTCTCTCCATCAAAAGTCCATAAAGACCACCATTCTCTTTTTTTAGCTTTTAATTTTCAAAATATATACGTATTTAGTTTTCAACATTCACACTTTCCAAATATTGTGTTCCAAATTTTTTCTCCCTCCCTTCTCTTACTCCTTCCCTTAGAAAGCTAGTAATCCAATATAATGTTAAACATGTGCAATTCTTCTATATATATATATTTCCACATTTATAATGTTGCCCCCCAAAAAAGACCAGATAAAAAAGGGAAAAAAAGTGAAAAAGAAATCAAAAAAGAAGCAAGCAACAACAATAACAAAAAAGATGAAAATACTATGTTGTGATCCACATTCAGTACCCCCAGTCCTCTCTCTGGTTGTACATGGCTCTTTCCATCACAAGTCTATTGGAATTAGCTTGAATCACCTCATTGTTGAAAATAGCCAAGTCCATCAGAACAGTTCAATATATAATTTTGTTGTTGCTGTGTACAATGTTCTCTTGGTTCTATTCACTTCACTTAGCATCAGTTTATGTCAGTCTCTCCAGGCCTTTCTGAAATCATCCTCCTGACTGTTTCTTATAGAAAAATATTCATATACCATAACTTATTCAATCATTCTCTAACTGATGGACATCCACTCAATTTCCATTTCCTTGCCACTACAAAAAGGGCTGCTACAAACATTTTTGCACATGGGTCCTTTTCCCTTTTTTTATGATCTCTCTGAGATATAGGCCCAATAGACCCACTGCTGGATCAAAGGGTATACACAGTTTGATAGCTCTTCGGGTATGGTTCCAAATTCCTCTTGAAGCCCACCTTTTCAAGGATATCATACAGTAGAACTGCCGAGCAGACATGTTGAATTATAATTCCAGCCAGCATATGGATTTTAATTGTTCAATTCACACTTTAATCTGGTTATCCTTATATCCAAAAATATACATAAGTGGGCCATATGCTTCTGGCCAGAGATGCAGTGTCTAATGGTAAAAGAGAGCTAATGATCTTCTAACTCCATAATTTTGGACACTTTCACCTTGTGTCCTAATTCACTGAGAGAGTTGGCCATAGCTGTAAACTTTATTTATTATACACTTGACCACATCTGTGACCTTCTGTAACTTCTATCTGCCTTAGTTTCCTCATCTGCAAAATGGGGATAAAAATAGTATCTACTACTAAAGTGATTCTGAGGATAAAGTGATTGGAGGCTGTAAGATAACCACCAAGTTCAAATCTACCCTCATATATTTTCAAGCTGTGTGTCTGTCTACCTTAGTTTTCTCAACTATAAAATTTAGGAAAAAATACCATCTACCTCCCAGAGTTGTTGTGAAGATCAAATGAGATATTTTTAAAGCATACCACCTAGCCAATAATAGATATTTATTTTAATTATTATTCTTTACTTCTTTTACTTGTATATAGGACAGCAGCTCCTTTATTTATAGCATTGGAAAGGACTCTTCATAAGCAGATTGCATACTCTGCATTGTGCTCTTTATCACCATAACACAGAACGTGTCTATGGTGTACTGGGAGATATTGTCCAGGGAATTGCTCCCAAGAAGAAAAATACTTGTAGTCCATTGCAGCTCAAGATAAATGAAATGGGATTGCTTAGTTTTGTGAAGAAGAAAGAAATCCTTTGCTTCTGTAACAGTTTAGGTTTCATAAGAAAAGAGTCCCAGTGACCCAATCCTATGCTGCTGAAAAGACAAGTGATTTGCTTCAGCCCGTTTAGACAACAAAAACCTTTTTAATGGAAGGTCAGGAAGCAGAACCACTAATCTTCACTCACTACCCTTTATTTTGACTCAACCTACCAAAGGACTAGAATGCTAATGAATCAATCTGCCATCCTTACAGGCAGATACTGGAGAAACTAAATGAAGCTTTAGTGAGTGGTTCAGCAAGATGGTGGGATGATGGACATGGTGGACTCCTTACTTTAAAATTCTATTAGGAGAGATGTCATGGCATTTATAGGTAATATACACCCAGGAAACTATGTTGGCATTAATGAACCAAGGCTGGTGGAGGAAAAGAAGGCACTGACAGCCATATGCCAGGAATCTAGTATAAATGCATCTCTGTCAGTGAGAGGCTGGGGATGGAACTATGTCACCCTTTCATTAAATGTAATTGAATGTCTACTGAGGTGGTAATTACAAATACCATACAGAGTGCACAGGGCCATTTGTCTTTGTTTATCATCAGAACAAGTGTATTGATCATTAGCAAAGCATTAAATAGCTATAGAGAAGAGTAGGGGAAAATCAGATTAATAAGACCTGGCATGTATTGTAAAATGCATATCTGCAGGGAAGACATATCTGGAACCTCAGGGAAATGGCCAACATGGGTGTTCTCAGCGGTTTAACCATTAGAACCTCTCCCTTTGCAACTGGGACCTGCTAGATTCATTCTTGTTGGTTAGTCCAGTATTTTCTCATCTATTAAAGCTAAAGAAACTGAGGCTCTGAGTATAATGACCAATATATAATAGATACTTTATCAATGTTTATTGAATTGAATTGAAAAATTAAGTGATTTGGCCAATGCCTTATAAATAGAAAATGGCAAATTAAGAATTCCAACTCATGTCTTTTGTCTCCAAATACATCAAATATTCAACTGGAAGGTACTCAATGGTTAATGAGTGGTTAAGTTCAATTCCAGTTCAGAAAAATTGCAGAGAAGCAGAATTTGACTCAATATGAAAAACATTCTAACAATTAGAGCTATTCCAAAGGAAAATCAGCTGTCTTTGGGGGAAGGGTGGGAAAGGAAATTATCCCTCAGGGTTATTCCTTCACTAATATTCTGTGATTCTGAGGAAAGAGAGCACATTGCTCACAGACTCTGGTAACTGAATAACAACTGTCACTGGCTGTTCCTTACTTGCAAAAGATTAGACTCAGAGGAGCAGAAAATCCTGCTTATGAACCAATTTTGCCATTACTGCTGGAGGCAGGGTTATGCTGAAGCATTACTGATATAATATATAAGGGTTAAGAATTAGCCCTCTCCACCTTGCATTCCTAGCCCTGGCTGCTGTGCTACACAATTTAAAGCAGTAAAAACCTATTAGATAAGGTGTCAACCTGTGGAGAAGTCTACAGCTAAAAAGATGGGTCTTGGTCCCACAATCTTCCAGCTGGGGCTATTCACCATGGCCTCCTGAGTAGGAGGCCCTGGGGAGTAGGGGTGATACCAAAACTTCTGGATACATGATACCATAAATCTAGAGCTGTAAGTGACCTTAAAAGGTTATCTAAGTTCATCTAATGCCCTCATTTTATAGAGGAGAAAATAAAAGCTTCCAGTTTCAGTGACTCACCCAAAATGTCAGAGCTATAAATGCCATAGGTAGGATTCAAACTTAGGGCCTTTTTTCATGTAATGCAGTACTCTTCTCATTTGATCACATTCCTTCTCTCTTTGTTTTTGTGGTCAACTTTTAAACCTCATACTCTGGTTCTAATCTTGGGCTTATTTTAAAAAATTAAATACTATTTAATTTTTTTCCCAGTTACATGCCAAGAAAATTTTTAGCATTAATTCTTATAAGACTTTGAATTCTAAATTTTTCTCCCTCCCTCCCTCTGCTCCTCTCTTTCAGAGGTGGTAGGCAACTTGATATAGTTTATACATGAACTATTGTGTAAAACATATTTCCATGTTAGTCACAGTTGTGAAAGAAGAAACATATCAAAAAGAAAAAAAAACACAAGAAATAATAATGTACGTGAAAAAATATGCTTTGATCTGCATTTAGAATCCATTATTTCTTTATCTGGATATGGATGGCATTTTCCTTTGTGAGTCATTTGTGTTTGTCTAGGATCATTGTCTTGGAGAGAAGAGTTGGGTCATTCTTAGTTGTTCTTCACATGATATTATTGATTTTATATACAATGTTTTCCTGGTTGTACTCATTTAACTTTGCATCAGTTCTTATAAATCTTTCCAGTTTTTCCTGAAATCTACCTATTTCTTATTACATAATGTTATTCCATTAAATTCATTTAATTTCATTAAATTCACAGCTTGTTAAACCACTTCCCAATTTATGGGTATTTCCTCAGTTTCCTCTTATTTATTTCATTGAAACGAGCTGCTAGGAATATTTTTGCCTTATAGGTCCTTTTTCATGATCATGTACTCATGTAGGGCATTTTTGGATCAAAGTGTATTCATAGTTCGATTGCCTTTAGGACATAATTCCAAATTGCTCTCCAAAATGTTGGATCAGTTCACAATTTCACCAACAGTGCACAACTGTCTCAATTTTCCCACACCCTCATCAACATTTATCACTTTCCCTTTTTGTTATAGCCAGTCTCATAGGTCTGAGGTTATATCTCAGAATTGTTTTCATTTGTATTTTTTTAATAAAAAGATTTAGAGTGCTTCTTCATATACCTGTGAATAGTTTTGATTTCTTCATCTGAAAATTGCCTGTTCATATCTCTTGATTATTTACTAATTGGGAAATGGTTTTTATTCTTATAAATTTGTCTCTGTTCTTTATATATATGAGAAATATGGTCTTTTCCAGAAACACTGATTGTAAATATTATTTCCCAGTTTTTTGCTTTTCTTCTAATCTTGGTTGTACTTGGGCCTATTTCTTGTTTCCTTGTACCTACTCTATTTCCCTATTTTGTGTAGTATTCCATTTCTGCATAGGACTGGGATTGAGCCTTATGGTCACTAATCCTCTGAACAGGTGGTAGAATTTGCAGAAAAGTGGTTAGGTTGATGTCAGAGGAAAACAAATAAAAAGAAGCTTTCTAAAAATCAAAGTCATGTCCAAGTAGTCTCTGGACTTTGCTGGTTTTCCTTCATTGAAGGCTGGTTAGATTAGATTGTTCAGATATTTTCAAATCTTCATGATGCTACAGAATTGTTCATGCCATTCTTGGCCAAGATACTGGAGGACTTTGACATTTCCTTCTCCAATGTGTCCCCATTTCACAGATTAGGAACTGATATAAATAAAAGTTAAATGCCTCATCCAGGGTCAAAAAATTAGTAAGTGTCTGAGGCTCTATTTGAACACTGATCTTTCTGACTCCAGACCTGATGCTACAGTATAGACAAAGGGATCTTAAATTTTTAGGTATTTCTACTTTCTTTAATATTTTAATGAAGTCAATAATTGTCCTTTCAGAATCATGATTTTAAATAATTAAAGAAAAGGCTAAGTATTTGCCAGAGGTTAATGAAAATAAAGATTTTTTTTTTTCATCTAAACTAATGGACACTTCAGGGTTTCTAGTCTCTAAGTTAAAAACTTCTGGGCTAAAAAGCTTTGGAGGTTCCTTCCTACCCTGGATTCTATAATTGTCATTACACCAAACCATCCCTTCTGTGACTGGATTCCTGAGCTGACCCTGGACCTGTGCCTTTAACATGCTGTTAAAATATCTCAACAATGTGTTCAATTTCCTTCTTCAATTCACTAGCTCTCCACTCCTGGAGATTCCTGACTTAGATCTTCTGACTGTTTGAATCTTTGCCTATTGTTTCCTGTAGGGATTCCTTAATGGTGTACATACTTGACTTCTGGCAGGTCTTCTTGTTGTCAAGGATCACCTATTAGGTTTGGTTTCTCTCATTTCCCATAAAAGCTGAACATAGCCAACTTTTATACATCCCTCTGAGCCTTTCTGGATAGATTTCTACCTTCAGGGATAGAAGAGTAAACTTAGAAGAATGCTGAAAACATAACATTTTGAATTGGAAGAGATCTTGGAGCTCATCTGATTCAATCCTTTTATTTTAAAGATGAGAAAACAGATTCTAAGAGAGGATGTGATTCTCCTAATGTTTTACATAATGGATAACAGAACTCACATCTTCTAATTCCAGATTGAAATGTTCTCCCTCTTCCATAAAATATGAATGTATATACATATATATATATAAACATATTATATAATATCTTATGCATGTATGTATGTATATATGAATCTCTCTGTGTATATATGTATATAAGCTTATTTGCATATGCATATCTGTAAATATATATTTATGTGTATATATACTCATGTATATATACACTCCTTGAGGACAGAAACTTTCCTCCCCATCCCCCACTGCACATAGAAGATACTTAGCAATTACTTGTAGAATTAAATTGAGTCTTATCATAAAATTTTGAACCGGAAGAGGTCTTCAGAAGTAATCTAGTCTTATTTTGCACAGGAGGGAAATGAGACCCAGAGAAAGGAAAGGACTTACCTAATGTCACACAGGTCATGAATAAAAAGAGCCAAAATTTGAACTGCTATCCTCTGATTTCTCTCTTAATTCCTGCTAACCCTCTATGCCTTGTACCAAGCTAGTAATTCTTCCCAGTGCCATGCTTCTTGCACTTGAAGACTGAACCCCACTGATGACATTTTCTAAATGAAGAAGTAAAGATGAGCCCAGGAGTTTTTCTCTAATGGTTTCCTTGAAGAATGAAGACCTTAATTTAAACTGATGGCTCCTGGGCTTGCCCAAGTTTAATTGCCTTTCAGTTTAGGAAGGAACTAGAATTTTTTGATTGATGTTTTACATTGAAACCGAACCTTTGATCAGACCTTTTCTGCCCTTTCTGGATTTGAGAGAATGTTATGTCAGCTCCCTTGGTAGTTTAGCTAAGCATAGTGGCCCCATCCTCTGTTAGGCCACATTCTCCTGTAATGTCAGGAAAATACACATAAAAATATACACAGGGTAGAAACAAGTAATAATAATAATAATAATAATAATAATAATAATGGCTGCTTTAGGTCTGCAAAGTCCTTTATATATTTTGTCTTATGATCCTCACAATAATACATAAAAGTAGATGCTATTATTATCACCATTTTATAGGTGAGGAAATTGAGGCAGGCAGATTCAGTGTCTTGCTCAGTGTCACACAATAAGTTTATGAAACTGGATTTAAGTTCATCTTCCTATTCCAGCTTCACTGATCTAGGCTACCTAGCTACTTCTACTTACTAAAGAATTATATGACAGAATTCTGACAGATTGTGTTTCTTTTCCTGCTTTTAATCTGATATCATTATAAGATTATTATATAAAACATCACCCTCCCCCCAAAAAATATCAACAGGAACATATCTCTTCCCATAAAATAGCCCTTAAAATTGTTGAGGGGACAATTGACAAGATGGTTGGATGACCAGTACTCACTAGTATTGTCTTGTTATAAGACTCAGTGTTGTAAAAGATAATAAATCATCCCTTTTCCCTCCCCCAAAATCCCAAACATTCTGCCTTTTTGATGTTTACCTTTTCAAAAGGCAGACCAGAGCACAAAGAGTTCCATGTTCTGGAGGTAGAGTTGTACACAAATGGCCTCTTGCCTTAGAAAATTAGAATCACATCTTTGGGAGAAGAGCACATAACAGTGGCAGCAGTTTGCTGCCTGGTAGACTGAAAAAAGTGATATTTAGAATGGGCTTTCCTATGCCTTAAAATGGGAATGCCCAGGGCAATGATAGAACTTTCATAGGAGCATATAGCAAAAGCAAACATGATTTAAAAAAATGAGATAATTATACATAAACAATGTTCCTAACCATCAATTTTCTTTATAAATGGGGGCATTGATTTGCTAGAATTTGATACAGAATCTATCTTTCCACATGGAGAAGCAAAGGTTCTAAGAGAGTATCAATTTTGGGAGTCTCCTTAAAAGTAATCCCAAATAGGAGTTTCCAAGTTCAAATTTTTCAAGATCAGATCTTCTGTAGATTTTCTAAGTAGCCCTATCTCTTGGAGAAAGAGGAAAATTGGTAACACATGAGCCCTGTAGCTAGAGAAAAAATTTAAAAATCCAAGATTTGGGGAAGCAAATGAACTTCCCCAATTTCAGTGAGCTATTCAGATAATTGCCTATTTAGAAATCCCAGAGTATATTTGTCTTTTTTATATAAAATATTGTAGTTCTTTATTTTTCTAGTATCTGTGTATGGGTTTATGAGTCTCCCATAACTTCCATATTTTTAATATGATAATTAAAAGGTGTCCTAAGTGATATACTCATATGACCTTGAGTGTTTGTATCAATTTTGTTCAAATCTATTTTGCTTACACTAAAGGGAAATGTATACAATATATGCCTAAACTATAGTCAGAGATTTTTCTAGAGTAAATTCCAAATGAATCTAACAAGACAAAAATGAAAAAGGAATTCTTTTGAATCATCACCAGGAATAGTCATGAAATTCACCTTCACTGTCTTTGTAGCTCATTGAGGTTGCAGTTTGCTAAAGACCTTAAGAAGAGAACTAAAGATAATCAGATGAAGTGATTTATGGAAGTAGTTGTTATAGAGTGAATAGAAATTTCTAAAATTTTTCTTTTTTCTCTGAACCTGTAATTTATCAGTGATAAAAATTCATTAACACAGTGTGATCCCAGATTTTAGCCTTTTATAGACAGAAAAAAGGAAGAACACTAATTATAGGAAGTGGGTAAGTTTTAATATGAGTTGATACTTCAGTTGTCTTGAAAGGAGTATGGGATTCAAAGAGGTAGAGATCAAATATGATGATTCTCTAGATTTCAGGAGTAAACTACACATAGGGATAATGGTGAAAGTTGCAACTTCATTGATGGGAAATAGCAAGTACACTGGCTTTGCTTTGATATAAGGCAAGTCTTAAGTAGCTTTAATCTTTGAATTGGAAAGATGGAGAAGAAAGTATTATTTTTCATAGACTCTTAACGATTTCAAATATATATTCCAAAGGAACATTTATGCACCTATCTCCCTCCTATTTCTTTTCATCTCTACACTACTTTGCCTGGCAAATGCCTTGATCTTTTTCAAATGGTGGATGGCACTTTCAGCAGGATTTGGGTTGGCTTTATGCATTCTATCATATCTAAAAGGCCAAATCTCTTGTAATGATTTTTGGAGGAAAAGTACCTGAATTGTTCTTAGATTTGCTGATTTAGGTTTTACATTGATAATTTTAAAAATCCCACAAAAACAAAAGGAAAAAAAAAGAATAGAATTCTATCGTTGGAGAGCCAGATTACATCTTTAAACCTTTAATTAACCTGACAGGTTCGACTTAACAAAAATCAATGAAACCTCATTTTATAGGCAAAAATATCTTAAATGATTTTTTCCAAAAGTCTACAACTTTTTTTTTTCTGTTTTAAGGTGCCATTTTCTGTACTGGGCACTCTTTAGATTACTTGCATTTAAATATTTAATTTTAGCTTTTGTAAGACAATATTTGAGAAGAATCATGTACTCTATAAATACTCTGAGCTAGAGTGTATTAAAAAGACTTAATAACCACTTCCTAGGAAGGCAGGTGGTCTCAGAAAAGAATTGTAAAAAATAATAACTTCTAAGCTGAAATTTTATGAAATGCACACATGGCACTTTGAAAAAGAGGAATCTGTCTCTTTAATAATTCAGCTCTATAGTTTTATTTCTTAAGTTACCACTGCAGATCTTATGGCATAAAGACACATAATCTTGGGCCCCTGTTCACAGGGCCCATTAGGACAGGGTGTAAATGTCTGAAAAAATCCACAGCAATACATAGTACTCCCTAGAAACAACAAGCATTTATGAAGTTTCTACTTTAGGGAAGACACTGGAAATACAGCTATAAAAGAAAACAAACAAATAAATATTCCTTGTCCTCAAGGAGCTTATATTATACTTGGGATGAGAGGAACCCAATATTTATAAGTACAAATAAATAAAAAGGAGAAAGCATAACTAGTAGGATAAAGAAAGGCTTCCTATAGAAAGAAACAGATGAGTTGAGCACTGTGATGTATAGGGGCAGAATTATGTAACTTAGACCACAGATTGCATCATCATCATCCTTATCAATGAGAACAATTTGTTCCCCAATTTGCAAATGAAGCAGTTATAGTTTGGAGAGGTTAAAATGCCTTGTCCAAGGACACACAGCTAGGAAGTGGAAGATCCAGGATTAAAATCCTGATCATAGGTCAATAAGACCATAGATTTAGAGTTAGAAAAAAAGCTCAAGGTTATCTAGTCCAACCCTATCATTTAGCATATGATGATCTTGAGATCCAAATAGGTAGGTTGAATAAAATTTTTCCCCAAGAATAACATAGGTAATAGAGCAGAAGGAATTAAATCCAAATCTTCTGCTCTTAAATACAATTCTCTTTCCAATTTGTTCTATACCATTGTAATAATGGGCATTTTTTATCTAATATTTTATATAAGGAGATCAGAGATTTCATTGTCAATAGGAAAATAGGGTGAAAACTCACCATCTCAGCCTTACTAAATGAAGTATCTTATTATTGTTCCATTCCATTTATTTTAACAATAATCTATGAAACAACAATTACATGCTTCTCTTTTCTTACCTTCCTTTTTCTCTTCTCTTTAAACATCTGCATTTTTCCCTTTCCCCTAGGGTGGCAATGAAAGTAGACAGGCAGCCAGCCTAGGGAAAAAAAAAAAAAAAACACAACAACAACAAAAAAATAAAACCCCCAAACCCTTGCTAATCCTTACAATCAGTAAGAGGGAACTTTATAAATATGTTTATCTTTTCATTTTCTATATTGCTTCATTAAAAAAAATCTCCTCTCTTTGATCACCAAAGCAGAGGGCTTTATTGTCTTTCCCCTGTAATGATCACACTGGTACTGGTAGACTCTTTGGTATGTTGAGCCTCTGTCCTTAAGTTCAGCTCTTTGATTAAAGGTTTTGAACCTATTTACTATGGTATTACCAAGTCACAATTTCACAAAGCTTCTCCAACATGTGAGCTAGGCAAGAGCAAGCTTATTCAAAGGAATCTCCTCTCTGTATAGAATGGCAACTAGGAAAAATATGATGGAAAAATAAGGGATGGAGAATATGAGGGATATACAATGTCTCTGTTATATAGAGTCAATTAGAAGTCAGTGTGTAAATTAGATTGGCCATATTTCTGTGACACTAGATTATTCCTAACTTGACCATAAGTATAGCCAGAAGTCTATCCAGGGAGGTTCAAGGTGAACTATAGCTGATGGGTGACTAAATTAGCAGGCATCCATAAATGTGGAAGAGTGGCTCTGGGTTCACAGATAGGAGGGTGACTAAAATGTATAAGAATAAATTTTCTGATTTCTTTAAAAAATGTTCTGTCCCTCTAGTAAAGTCTGGGAAAGAGAGCCAGGCATCTCTCCTTCACAGGGACTGCCACAGCTCCAAGATCCTGGGCATTCCCACTTAATCCCATGGAAGGGAAACATGAATAGGAATGATGGCTAGTTTCCAGTCTTTGTAACTCCTCTTTGGGGATGAGCTGAGTATCTGGGATCAAGATAAAGGAAGAGAGACATTTTCCCTGGGGTCTCTGCCATTAGCCACTCTTTAGGTTCTTAGTCTATGAATTGTCTAGGATTCCCCCCTACCCCCCAACACACACATCCAGGGACCTTCAGAATTTCCTGGTTCCTAACTGCCTGGGAGTAGGCTGAAGGTGAGGTCTTCTGAGCATGTTGACAATAAACTTTTACTTCTTCTTAATTTGGGAAAATCTATGCCTTTTCATCTTCTACTATATTCTCCAAGATAATAAGATTAATATAGATATCCCATGAACAGATAGAAACTGGGTATGTTCCAAAATGATTTCCATTTGATTACTCTCTCTTTATCAAGTTTGGCTCTGGAAAAAAAAAAAAAAAAGTAAGTTTCCCTTTCTACTGTCATTAAGCTCCACAAAGGAGCCCTGTCCTATCCTTTCTTATGCCTTATGACTTCACTCACTATTGGCCAGGGAGTTGTGTGCTCATGATGACTCTTGCATGGGGAATGTGGGTAAGCATAGTAGAGGAAGGAAGAATTGATGAGGTAAGAAGGGAGTCATCTCTCCCATTGTTTCCCATTCTTTGACCCTCCTAGACTAGTTGGGATGAATTAAATAGCACCTGGTTAGTAAGAATGATTAGTTAAAACAGGAAGCAATATCTCTACTTTCCTTCATAATGAAACTCCTAAAAGAAATTATTTTTATAACATCCTCCTATTCATTTTCCTACCCTTTGCAGTCTGGCATCTGACCCCATTACTCAATTGAAACTATTCTCTACCCTGTTATCTAATACTTGCTCTTTCGGTGATCTAATCAGATCATCTCCTGTGACATTTATTTTATATTCTGCATAGATGATTCATAGATTACATATTTATCCTTAATCTCTCTTGAATTACAGTATCAAATCAACAACTATATGCCAAAGGTTTTATATCATGTGCCCCACAATCACATCCAAGTCAATTTGTCCAAAGCAAAACTCCTTATCTTAACCCCTAAACCTCATTTACCTCATCCTCCCAAGTTCTCTGTTTCTGTTAAGGGGTCCACCATAACCTCTAGTTACTAAAGTGTGTAACTTTAATCATTGGTTCTTTTATATTCAGTGGTTCTCAGATCTATCCACTTTCTAAATCCTATCTGTTCTACCACTTCAATATCTCCAACATCTGCCCCCTTCTCACCATTCCCATAGTCACAGCTCTTATTTAGAACCTTCTAGTTTCTCAATTTTCTATTTCAAGAAGTTCCTAATTGAATAAGACCATAATTTTAGAATCATTTACAGCTAGAAGATACTTGGAGGATATCTAGTCCTACATTCTCATCTTACAGATGAGCAAAATGAGGCAGAGAGAGGCTTAGTGATTTAGAGAATCACACCCATAGCTAATAAATGTCTGTGGATTCTTGAATCCAAACCTGGAATTCTTTCCATTATTCCAGGCTGCTTCTCCAACATAGACTTCATGCTTTTGTTCTCTCCTATCTCTGATCCATGCTCCAAATACTGTCAAAACAGTATTCCTAAAGCATAAATATATCCACTCTATCCTTTGCTGAAGAATCTTTTGTGCTTCCTTAATTGCTCTAGGACTAAAAAGTAGAGCTTTCAAAGCAAATTTTAAAGCTCTTCAAACTTTTATTTTAATCTCTCTTTCCAGGGTTATTTTACTTATCTCCATCATGTTCTCTATGTCAGTCAAACTGACCAACTTTTTATTCAATCAATTTGGCATTTCATTTCCTTTCTTTCTGCCTTTCTCTGGGTTCTCTGCCCTCCATAGAATATACTTTCTCTTATCTTGCTTCTTAAAAACCTAGCTTACTTCAAGAGTCTACCCATATGCTATTTACTATAGTTTTTGTGACCCTCATTAATTATTAGTGCCATATCTCTCCTCATATTACCACTCTTATTCTTTTAAATATGCATATTAATGAGCTCAGCAGAGTATAAGTTTCTTGAGGAAAGGATTATTACTTTTATTTCTAATAATGTTCTGTCATTGTATATCTCAGATTTAGCACAGTTCCTGGCATAGAGTAAGTACTTAAAGCTTCTTTGAAAAAGGTTGGTTGCAAATTACACCTTCCTTTTATAAATTGGAATAAGTGATTTGTTTATACCCAAGAGAATTGGATGTTAGCAGATGATACACTGGAATGAGCGATTCCTTCCTGAAACCCTTCTTCCCATCTCATAGAAGGGTCTCAATGCTGCTTTCTTCATAGCTCAATCCACAAGTTAAGACTGATCCAAGTTCCTATCTTTATCAAGGGTCTACCTGTATGGTTTTTTGAATGGTAACATAGAATGGGGACATAGTAAGGAGTCAAATCTCATAAATGCTTAAAGACCATGTGATTAAAAGTTTTCATTTTTTCTGAAAAGGAAACTGAGGGCCTCAGAGATCAAGTGACTTACTCAATTTTACAAGGTGGACCTGTTAAATTTTGAAACAATATTTGCTGATGACAGATACAAAATTATTTCATTTATATCAGAATTTATATTTTATAATGAGTCTAAATATCCTGGTTTCACAGTTACTTGAATTTAACTCGAGACTTTCATTTCAGTCATTAGATTGAACTCCATAGACTATCCCATCTTTTGATAGTATCCCACTTTCAATACCTTGGACTCTGAAATTACATTATCTAGCAGTAATTTACTTTTTGTTCCACTTATAATATTTTACTTCTATTGAATCTTTTCTTTTTTTCTGAACTGTAACTGCTATTCTTTTAATTTTTCTTTATTTTCCTAATCTACTGACCCACCTTGGTCCATTTCCTCAGTCCATCACTACTTTTCTGGTGTCCTTATTTCACTGTCTATCCATCTTCTACCTTGTGTCAACTATTTTATTCTATTTACCACCACACAAGATGCACCCTCTTCTCAGCCTGTATAAATATCTATATATTGGTTTAGCCTGAGTTATCCTACAAATAATATTTCTGCACAAAGTATAATTATTTCTAGCTTCTTTTTATCACCTTGACTAGGTCAAATCCTCTGTAGGCCCAATGTTCCATACTTATGTTAACTTTGACCCAAGTTCTGAGTTTATGTCTGATCGTGTGAGTTATACCTTAAATGAACAACTTTTTGGATTGCTCAGTATCTAAGAGCATAAAGAATTTATCCTGGGAAAACCTCTCTACCTAGCTCATATCTAATTTTAATATATGAGGTTAAAAAGGACTTCCACTTGTAGGAATAATGAATTTGTTGTGTAGCCTTTAATTCACTCAAACAATAAAGCATGAAGGACTTGCAAGAGCTCATATGAAAATAAAAAATCCCACAAAACTTTAAGATATCTACAATAGACAATAATCAATATAATTCTCCTTCCTTTCTGACAACTCCTATTTTCTATAGGGGTTACAAAATCCATAAAACCTAGTGCCACTATGCAATTAACTTGACTCTACTAAGTAGGAAGTACCCTAACATTCTGGTGATTCCCTCTGTCACCTCATAGAAATCCTAAAAGATAATTCAGCATTATGGAACTTACTCTGAAGTTTTGAAATGATTTAGAAGGGAAGTACACATGGGTTTTCTAGAAAGGCAATTTTCTTTTCCATGAGACCCATGCTATTGTAATAACATATAACAATAACAGAGGGCAAAGACCAGAACCTTTCTTCCCATATTTTACATTAGTCCTTTGCTGTTATTCCCATCAGCAACTGGAGCCATGTGAATAATTCTTTTCTTCTTTTGGAGGTATTCAAGTTGAGAAATATTCCTTCTCTGTTGAGAAAATAAGATACTAATGTCACAAACTTGGAGCTGATAATTATTCTATCTGAGACTACTAGAACACTGAGATGAATTAAATGGTAGATGCTAAGTCTCTGACTCCAAATCTAATGCTATGTCAGCTATATTGCACATAGGTGAGACATATTTTAGCACAAAGAAATTTGAAAAAAAAAGATAAATTAAGCACAATTCTTCTCTGCCTAGAAGATAAGAGATTTGTATGGAGATAGTTTATAGAAAGTTCCTCAGGCATTTATTAAGAATAATGATCTAATGCAGCAATGGGTTGGTTGTAACTGTGAATGATGAAGAAGGAGAAGGGAAAGTAGAAATTAAAGTCTCTTTGCCCAGGATTTTAATTTATGAGATATTCTACACATATATTAAAATATTTTTTGAAATATTAAATTATTATGAATCAATAGAAAGCCCACATGCAGGTTTATATCTACTAATTAGATATTTTTCTAGATGGAAAAAAGAACACTTTGTCAACTGTTAATATTATAATTTCACTTAATGCTTTCAGACAGTTCTATTCTGAACACATATGTGGATTAAAAGCAGGAGTGCAACAAGAGATATAACCAGCTATCAGGAAATCAAAATGTCTTCTGGCTTTAATTTTGCTCCTATGTTTTTGTGCTCCTTTATTCATTTGTATAAGAGAAAAAAAACATTTTTGGAATTGAGAAAACAGGGGACTTTGAACATTGAGGGCCCTTGGTATATTCATAAATAATAATCTCTAAACAGTTACTGAATAGATTCAATTCAGCAATTGAGAATTGGACAAGAAAACACATAGAATTTCTAATCTGAAGTCAGAATGCAGCATCTCTGTAAGAGATGATGTCCTTAATCACCAATAAATGAAAAATAGCAAGCACCCACTAGGATTAAGGCACAGCTATAGTTATTTTCTAAAACTGATGGAAAAGCACGGATTCTCCTTCTTGAGAGGAAATTCTCCTTCCTGTCAAAGTTTAGAGAAACAAATAGATACCCACCATTTACTTTATAAGAAAAAGCCACTAGATAGTTTTTGGCTTTGTTTTTCTCTTGCTCAGGAACAGGAAATGTGAGCTATAAACAAGGGCTCTGGGGTTTTAAGCTGAATGCAGAGGTGGAGCCCATCCCTTCTCACCTAGAAAGAGGTGGCACCTTGACATGAGGATTATAGCTGAAACCCAAATTTGGAGTCTTTACAATCTCTAGGTCGATGGAAAAAATAACAGACTACAAGACCAGAAAATTAATGATGAACATTCAACTCATTAGACTAGCTAGTAACAGTTCCAGCTCTATGCTTTGCCCCTAAAATGTGGCAGAAATCATGCCTCTGTCAAAGACTGCCTGTCTAGCAGAGCCTGCCCAATAGCAAAAAAAGGAGTGTGATAAGATCACCAGAAAACATAAATAACCCTGAAGCTTTGGATGTATGAGTTTTCCCTTTACACTTTTATTCTGGCCACATGAGTTTAGTATATATATGCTTATACACACAATAATATCCATGTTTCTTACTCTAGGTCAATGATGCTCCCATAGAGATATTGTCCTTAATTAAAAATATAAGAATTTGATAAATAGATTTAAGCATTACTTAGCTGGTCTTACTTTGACTTTGTGTTTCTAAGGATCTTATACCTTACAGCAAGGACCTTTTCAGGGATGGTATATATTTTTTGTAAAATAAGAATGCTCCAGGTTTATAGGGAGAATGTCCAAGTATTAATTTTCATGTTATTTTATTTCATAAAATTAATCTGCTTTGAATTAGTTATATTTTCTGGATGGCTAAAAATTAAATTAACCACTGGGAGTTTTTGTGCTATGATGTTAAACAAATATATATGCATAGAACTTTGAACTTTTAAACCTTAGCTGAAATTCAATTGGATGAAAAGGTGGGATGGAGAACCTTTTCCTCACTAGATGCTATATCTGTAAAATTACACTGGAACAAAATGAAATTTTCTGAAGAATCTTTGCAAATAATGTGAGGTATGTAGTTATTTTTTTTTAAATTTGAATGCTATTCTGGTTGCTTAGTCATTTAACTCAGCTTCATAGTGAGGAAGATATTGGATTATTGTCTATATTTATAAGCACTTTATTTGAGAGATGAAAAACAAAAGCAAAATAAAAAAGGCAATCAAAAACCAACAGAAAAAATGTCTTTCCACATTCACTGCCTTTTCTCTATCTCCTGCAAACAGGGAATGATTCTAAAAGTCAATCATGAGTGGCAGATAATGCTTTAATTCTTTGCACAATGAAAAATCATCTCTCCCCTTTAGGGCTTGCTGTTCTCTTTGGGAAGTAAACACATGGACAGGTTTTCTGGCTAAAAGGAGGAAAGGCCTAAAATGACTCCTTTCTAATTAAGAGAAGGAATAAGTGTTGGTTTCTTGACTAAAACATGAACCATGATAGTGGAAAATTCATTGCTAGACAGATTAAAAGTATATCAACTGAAATGGGGTCATGAGTAGTGTTGGTTACTAGTTACTTATTGAATTTGTGTAGTGGAGATAGTATAATTTGGTCACCAATATGGATTATAGTCCTCCAATTGTCTTGTGTTCATCATTCTAATCAGGTATCATTGTATCTCTGATTATA
Organism: Myrmecobius fasciatus; assembly: GCA_023553655.1. Lineage (NCBI taxonomy): Eukaryota > Metazoa > Chordata > Mammalia > Dasyuromorphia > Myrmecobiidae > Myrmecobius > Myrmecobius fasciatus. Next base: position 7,547 of record JAJPUD010015781.1, on the reverse strand, counting down.
TTATCTCTGTATTATCCTGGAGTTTTGATTGCAGAATTGGGAGAAACATTAGAAGTTATCTACTCCAATCTTTTTATTTTAAAGATGAGTAATTTTAAAGATAAAGACACAAGGAGTTAAGTAATTTGTTCAAGGTGACAAATTGTATTTTAATTAATTTGTATTTTAATTTTATTTTTGTATTTTAATAAAATTGGATAGTCAATAGTTAAAAGAATCCTATTGTGAACATTTTATAAGGCAAAAAAATCACTTTGTAAAACAAATAACCTCTTCTTTAATTATTTTATTAACCTATTTATTTCTATATGATGTTTTCTTAAAACAAGACATGGATCACTTGCCAACTGCTTCTCTGTGCATGTCTGCCACTTACTAGCTGTGTCATCTTGGCCAAGTATCACTACCTCTCTGGGTCTCATTTTCTTCATCTATAAAACTAGTGGAGTTGAACCAAATGACTCCTAAGATTCTTTTCTGCTCTGAGTTATAGTCTAATGATTATTGTTTATAAACTGCAAAATTCTCAATAGTCAGTCTCCAGTTTACTATCATCATATCAGCTTTTTATGGAAGAAGGTAAGAAAAATAACATATCTCTTCTGTCTATTTTCTCTGTCACTTCTTTTGGCACCATAATAATAACATGTTTATATCCAGTGCTTTTTAAAGGTGTGTGAAGTATTTCCTCATAACTACACTGTGAGGTTGGGAATAAATGCATTTGTATCTCTTGTGCAAGAGAATCTTTCATGATTTAAAAGGCTCAGGTATGTTTTGGGCAACTTTATCATTCTCTTACTTGTCTCTTTTGTCTAACAGTGAAGAAAAAATACCCATATTCGCATCCAATATAAGAAAATTTAAATATGGTACCTCCCATATGCTGAAAATATTATCCTTTATGGAGAAAATAGAGACTGTCCACCACGACTTCTCTCTTTTCACTATTCTATAATTCAGAACCTTTCTGTGTCCTTTTCCATTTTCAATTCCCTATTTTTAGTCTCTAAGGAAGAGATTTATCTTATTGTTGAGCTCAACATTTTAACTTGAGCCCTTGATTCCATTCTGTATGGTTTCTTCCAAGAGTTTGCTCTCTATAGAATACTCTAGGTGGTCACAGCACGTAGCACATTCCAAAGACTACCACTGGGACCCTCTACCTAAATGTACCATATTGTTGCAATTAGGCCCTAGCAGCCAGGGGTCACCATGCATCTGTGAGCCAGGTAATATAGGTGATGATGCAGATAAGTTACCTTATTAATATAAGCCCTACACTTAATTGAGTTCTTGGGTTCCATATCCAGTGCAGTGGCAAGAAAAGTTTTGAAAAATAGCCTATCACCTCAACCCATTCATTCTGAGTTTTGTTGTTCAGTTATTTCAGTTATATCTGATCCTCTGTGACCCCATTTAGGATTTTTTTTTGGCAAAGATATTGGAGTGAGTTACCATTTCCTTCTCATGTTCATTTTATAGACGAGGAAGCTGAGGCAAGCAGGTTTAAGTGACTTCCCTTGCTTAGTGTCACATAGCCAATATGTATCTGAGGCCAAATTTGAATTTGAAATTGAATTTGAAAGAAAGATAAGTCTTCCTGACTCCAGACCTGCTATTCTATCCAATGTGCTACCTAGCTACTCTACCCAAGTATGCCCCTTTAATAAAGATTACATGCTTATATTAGTTCAGGTTAAAATGTCTCTGTACTAATTCTCAAACCCACAATTATGTCAAAATTCTCACTTATTTAATCTTTGTCTCCTGAAGATGTCCCCATTTCCAACGCCAATATCATCTCCAATGCTGTTCCTTAAATGTGGCATCTCATCTCTTGTTTCACTGTCTCTGTACACATGATCCATCCTTACTCTTCATCTTAGGTACCTTGACTTCTTTTCAGGTTACCTCAAGAGCAACCTCTTATAGGAAAATATACCTGATTTCTCTATCTTTAATGCTTTACTACATCTCAAATTATATCTTCTCTATTTTTTGATTTACACATCATCTCTCTCCCCTAGTGCCCAAGAATATAAGCTTCTTGGGGAAAGGAACAGTAGTTTACATACACACATGTACACACACACACACACACACATATATATATACACATACATACATATACATATATATGTATAGTGTGTACATATATATAGGTTCACATATGTATGTGTATATACATATATATATATGTATACAAAGAGAGAAGGTAAGGGGGAGTGACAGGCACAGACACATAAAAAGAGAGAGTTTCTTTATATTTTCAGCAGCTAGCAAAATGCCTAGGATTTTTAAAAAGTGCTTAATAACTGCTTGTTTATTTATTGATAGCAATAATCTTAAGGATGATATCCATCTAGATCTTTCCACAACTGTGGATTTTAGATTTTAGATTGCTTTATACACTTTCATATTGTAATCTTAGGGGCAAAGACTTGTTTCTTTGTGTGTGTGTGTGTTCTACACAGTGCTAGGCAGATTAGAGGATAATCTATAAATAAATACTCATGTACTGATTGCCTGATTTGATCAGAACTTGGTAGGACTATGTGTTTTCTCTGTCACTGAACAGTCAGCAACTATGAGCACTGAAGAGGGACCTGAGAGTCCCAGGATAATTCTTGACAAGATGTTTCAGTGAAGCAAGTAAATAACAATTAAATGGACTCATGAATTTTCATTCTGCTGTTCTATTTCCTCCCCACCCCCTAAGTAAAGCAAGTACTACTGTGGAAAATAAAGGGCCAAAATCACCACACTACTCATTTTGCATAACTAGTTCTATGAGGGAATATAACTCATGTAATTACAGTTTTACTCTTTTGAATATATTCTTTGGAGAAAAAAGAAAAACAAGAAAACTTGTTTCTTGGTATCCTGAACAACCTTTCCTGGGACCCGATTCTTGAAAAGCATTATGCTCAAGAGTGGAGCCAAAATGGCAGAGTGAAGACATGACTTTGTGATCTCCTCTGATATTCTCTCAAACCAACAGCAGATTAAGCCTTTAAACTGATTTTTAATTCAACGATCCCCCAAATATTTGTATTACAACACATTCCCAAAAGAAGTTAACTTGGAAGAGCTTTGGAGCAGGTCTATTTCAGACAGGCATGGGGTCGGTCAGTTTGCCGAGATCAGACACAGCTCTGGGAGAAGGCAGGAAACCGGCCTGGGACTCAGCATGGCAGATTCTAAGCATCTGGGAAGTTTCTGTGAGGCTCTTGGGCCACCCTGCCCTGCTTACGGGCAGGTACTTTGGCAGATCTGCCTTTTGTAAAAGGTAGATTGTAAACCACTGAGTATGCAGGACTTAGCTCTGATACCCCAGCACCACAAGTCAATCAGCCAAACTGCCCCAGGGAAAATTAAAGCAGCTGCTGCTCCTCTGCTTTAAACTGACATCAAGCTTTAAAAAAATGAATAAAAAACAAAAAAGAACTTTCAACATAGACAGCTTTTATGAAGAGAGAGAAAAGCAGAACCCAGATCCTGAGGTTCATAAAGGTAAAGCATACAGAGTGAAGATATAGGACTGGAGCAGAATCTATTATGCTTTAGGTGAAAAAAAAAAGCAGGGGTAGCAATCTTTATCTCAGATCAATTAAAAGCAAAGATGGATCTAATTAAAAGAGATAAGGAAGGAAACTATATTTTACTAAAGGGTACCATAGATAATGAAGCAATTTCAATACTAAACATATATGCACCAAGTAGTATAGCATCCAAATTCCTAGAGGAGAAGTTAAGAGAGATGCAAGAAGAAATAGACAGCAAAACTATATTAGTGGGGGATCTCAACCTTGCTCTCTCAGAATTAGATAAATCAAACCACAAAATAAATAAGAAACAAGTTAGGGAGATAAACAAAATGTTAGAAAAGTTAGGTACGATACATCTTTGGAGAAAATTGAATGGAGACAAAAGGTAGTTTACTTTTTTCTCAGCAGTGCATGGAACATATACAAAAATTGACCATGTGTTAGGGCATTACAAACTTCAAAATGAAATGCAGAGAGGCAGAAATAGTAATTGCATTTTTTTCAGACCATGATGTAATGAAAATCACATGCAATACAAGGCCAGGAGAAAATAGTCCAAAAGTTAATTGGAAATTAAATAATCTAATTTTAAATAATGAATGGGTGAAAGAGCAAATCATGGACACAAGCGATAATTTCATCTAGAAGAATGTCAATAATGGGACAACATACCAAAATTTGTGGGATATGGCCAAAGTGATTATAAGGTGTAATTTTATATCTCTAGATGCTTACTTGCATAAAATAGAGAAAGAAGATCAATGAATTGGGCTTACAATTAAAAAAGCTAGAAAAAGAGCAAATTAAAAACCCTCAATTAAATACCAAATTGGAAATTCTGAAAATAAAAGGGGACATTAATAAAATGGAAAATAAGAAACCTATTGAATTAATAAATAAAACTAAGAGTTGGTTTTATGAAAAAAACAACAAAATAGATAAGCCTCTAGTTAATTTAATTAGAAAAAGGAAAGAGGAAAATAAAATTGTTAGTTTCAAAAATGATAAGGGAGAACTTTCCTCCAATGAAGAGGAAATTAGAGTAATAATTAGGAGTTTCTTTACCCAACTTTATGCCAATAAATTTGATAATATAAATGAAATAGAGGAATATCTACAATAATATAGATTGCCCAGGTTAACAGAATAGGAAATAAATTATTTAAATGGCCCCATTTTAGAAAAAGAAATAGAACAAGCTATTAACCAACTCCCTAAGAAAAAAACCTCCAGGGCCAGATGGATTTACATGTGAATTCTACCAAACATTCAAAGAACAATTAATTCCAATACTATATAAACTATTTGAAAGAATAGGGAAAGAAGGTATACTACCAAATTCCTTCTATGATACAGATATGGTGCTGATAGCTAAACCAGGTAGGGTGAAAACAGAGAAAGGAAACTATAGACAAAATTCCCTAATGAATATTGATGCAAAAATTTAAAATAAGATATTAGCAATGAGATTACAGAAAGTCATCCCTAGGATAATACACTATGACCAAGTAGGATTTATACCTGGGATGCAGGGCTGGTTCAATATTTGGAAAACTATCAGCATAATTAATTATATTAATAACCAAACTAACAAAAACCTTATGATTATCTCAATAGATGCAGAAAAAGCATGATAAAATCCAACACCCTTTCCTATTAAAAACACTAGAGAGTATAGGAATAAATGGGCTTTTTCTTAAAATGATCAGTATCATCTATTTAAAACCATCAGCAAGCATCATATGCAATGGGGACAAACTAGAACCATTCCCAATAAGGTCAGGAGTGAAACAAGGTTGCCCACTGTCACTATTATTATTTAACATTGTATTAGAAATGTTAGCTTTGGCAGTAAGAGAAGAAAAAAGAGATTAAAGGAATTAGAATACGTAATGAAGAAACCAAATCATCACTCTTTGCAGATGATATGATGCTATACTTAGAGAACCCTAGAGAATCAACTAAAAAACTACTAGAAACAATTCACAACTTTATCAAAGTTGCAGGATACAAAATAAATCCATATAAATCATCAGCATTTTTATATACTATCAACAAATTTCAGCAGCAAGAGATACAAAATAAATTCCATTCAAAATAACTGTCAATAGTATAAAATATTTGGGAATCTACCTGCCAAGGAAAAGTCAGGAACTATACTGAACTAAACTACAAAACACTTTCCACACAAATAAAGTCAGACCTAGTCAACTGGAAAAACATTAAGTGCTCAATATATAATAAATATAATAATAATAATAATATAATAAAAATGACAATACTACCCAAACTAATTTACTTATTTAGTGTCATACCAATAAAACTCTCAAGAAATTATTTTACAGATCTAGAAGTAATAGTAGCAAAGTTCATTTGGAAGAACAAAAGGTCAAGAATTTCAAGCGAATTAATGAAAAAAGGCTGATGATGGTGGCCTTGCTGTACTAGATCTAAAACTATATTATAAAGCAGCGGTCATCAAAACCATTTGGTACTGGCTAAGAAATAGAATAGTTGATCAGTGGCAAAAGATAGGATAGGATCACAGGACAAACTAGGCAATAGCTATAGCAATCTAGTATTTGATAAACTCCCAGCTTCTGGGATAGGAACTCACTATTTGACTAAAACTGCTAGGAAAATTGGAAACTAGTATGTAAGAAATTAGGACGTGACCAACATATATCATCATACCAAGATAAGATCTAAATGGGTTCATGATTTAGACAAAAAGAGTGATATTATAAGCAAATTAGAGAAACATAGGATAGTTTACCTCTCAGACCTGTGAAGAAGGAATTTGTGTCCAAAGAAGAACTGGAACTCTTAATTGAACACCAGAGAGATAATTATGATTATATAAAGTTAAAAAGTTTTTTGTGCAAACAAAAATAATGCAGATAAGATTAGGAGGGAAGCAATGAATTGGGAAATCATCTTTACATTTAAGGGTTCTAATAAAGGTCTCATTTCTAAAATATATAGAGAATTGACACATATTTATAAGAATTCAAGCCATTCTCCAATCGATAAATGGTCAAAGGATATGAACAGACAATTTTCAGATGGTGGAATTAAAACTATTTGTAGTCATATGAAAAGGTGCTCCAAATCACTACTGATCAGAGAAATGCAAATTAAGACAACTCTGAGATACCACTACACACTTGTCAGATTGGTTAAGATGACAGGAAAAGATAATGACCAATGCTGGAGATGATGTGGGAAAACTGGGGCACTGATACATTGTTGGTGGAACTGTGAACGGATCCAACCATTCTGGAGAGCAATTTGGAACTATGCTCAAAAAGTTATCAAACTGTCAATACCCTTTGAACTAGTAGTGTTCCTACTGTGCCTATATCCCAAAGAGAGCTTAAAAGAAGGAAAGGGACTCACATGTGCAAAAATGTTTGTGGCAGCCCTTTTTGTGGTGGCAAGAAACTGGAAAATGAATGGATGTCCACCAATTGGAGAATGGCTGAATAAATTATGTTATATGAATGTTATGGAATATTATTGCTCTGTAAGAAACAACCAGCAGGACGATTTCAGAGAGGCCTGGAGAGACTTGCATGAACTGATGCTAAGTGAAATGAGCAGAACCAGGAGATCATTATACAAGGCAACAACAATGCTATATGGTGATCAATTCTGACGGACATGGCTCTCTTCAACAATGAAATGTTTCAAATCAGCTCCAATTGTTCAGTGATGAAGAAAGCCATATACACCCAGAGAGAGGGATCTGAATATGGACCACAATATAGCATTTCCACACTCTCTATTGATATTTGCTTGCATTATATTTCCCTTCTCATATTTTTAATTTCTTGTAGATCCGATTTTTCTTGTACAGCAAGATAACTGTATATATATGTATACACTTATTCAATTTGTCAAATATCTTTACATAATTAACATGTATTAAACTTTCTGTCATCTAGGGGAGGGGGTGGGGGGAAGGAGGGAAAAATTTGTAACAGAAAGGGGGGC
>JAJPUD010015780.1:0-27517 GCA_023553655.1 Myrmecobius fasciatus | reverse complement strand
TTTAAAAAAAAAAAAAGAAGCTGGAATTTGGGGATTTATCAAAAAAAAAAAAAGAAAAAGAAAAAACCATCAGATGATGGTTAACATTTTAAAACAATAAAGTATTTTTTAGTTAAGGTGTGTACATTTTTTGAGACATAATGCTCTTGTATACTTGATAGACTACAGTATAGTATAAATATAGCTTTTATATGCATTGGGAAACCCAAAAATTCATGTGACCTACTTGATCATGATAGTCTCTGTATTGCCATGTAGTATATGTCATATGCTTGTATAATTAGCTAACTCTGTATACTTGTCCCACTTTCTGGGTTTTTTTTTTTTTTGTTGTTGTTGTTCTTGTTGTTTGCTTGTTTTTTGGCTTTTTGCTGAGGCAATTGGGGTTAAGTCACTTGCCCAGGGTCACACGGCTAGGGAATGTTAATTGTCTGATATCAGAATTGAACTCAGGTCCTCCCAACTGCTGAGCTCTATCCACCTAGCTGCCCCACCCATTTTCTGTTTCCAGGCCTATCATGAAGGCCCAGTAGCAGTGCACTGTGCTCCCTAAACCAAACTCATCAATGACCTTTGATCTCAGAAAGTGTCACTATCAAAAAAAATTCTAGAAATTGCTTTTATCAATACATTTGGCTCCTTTTCTTTTTCAATAAACAAGCATTTTATTTTCTCTCCCTCTCACCTTCCTCCATTGTTAAGAAAAAAAAAAAAAAGAGTAACAAAATCCTTGTAACATGCATCACTGAACAAAGGGAAAAAATCCCCACACTCTCCATCTTCTCCTTCTGTCTGCAAACCTTTCTGTCAGGGAGCAGTTAGGACTTCATCATCATCAATCCTCTGATAGACATTATAATACAAAGAAATTCAAGGGAAGAGTAACAGCTCATATTAAAATAGCTTTTTTTTTTTGCTTTTTGCTGAGGCAATTGAGGTTAAGTGACCTGCCCAGGGTCACACAGCTAGGGAATGTTAAGTGTCTGAGACCAGATTTGAACCCAGGTCCTCCTGACTTCAGGGCTGGTGCTCCTAAAATAGCTTTTAACAAATTTTGTTGCTCAGAAAGTAAGAAGGAGAACCATTGCAAGTACAGGCAATCTCAGCACTTCTATGCCTGCAGTGGGCAGCCAAAAATGAGGAGTCTGGAGAGGTGGAGCAGGATAGCAAACTATGTTTTGGTCAAAAGCCCAGAGTGCATCAGGGCTCAAAATTATATAGCGCTTTAGACAAAGTCAATGTTTGCCATTGAATTGGTCCCACCAAGTTCACATGCAGATAGGGCAAGACTGCAGGATACCCATCTCCCCTAGATTAGGTCTAAAAAGTCACTCTTTGCTCCTGAGACCCCAATGCTGAGCTGGCTATAGAATGCAACAGGTCTATGATTCCTATAGGCTCAGCATCCTGATCTTTGGAAACTCATATGGTCAGTACGTCCAGATTAAACTTCTTTGTCTACAACTAAAATAAACAAAAAACAAACAAACAAGCAAAAAGTCTTACTACGAGCAAACTACTGAGGGCCCCATTTCCTTGAAGGGGGGGAGGACATGACCTCTCCTCTTACAGCATTGTCCCTCACTGGATACTAAAGGCAAAGGAACCAAGCCACATAAGCAGTTGAAAGTAAAGTTCCTGAGGCTCTAATGGCCTCAGTATTCCTACTTGATAAGCCTTCTTACAGCCACTAGGTTAGCAGACCAGAACAGATTACAGCATGTTTCAACATGCTCCATCATCATTATACATCATAAAACTTGAAAACAGGCTTGCAAGCCTCTCCAACGTGGGGAATCTCCATCAGCTGGGCACTCTCATGCCCTCTGCAGACATTCTAGAGGAAGGGGGCAGCAAAAAAAAAATTAAAACAATATCTGAAAACATGCAGTGTTACATACCCATGGACCCTTCCCTCTTCAGAGGAATCGCCATGGAGATGGAGGCCAGCAGAAGCCTTCTGTCTTGCTGGGGCCAAGCTTGTTCTTTAAAATTTCATTTATTTGTGGTTGCTCTTTCCATTTATCCTGATATAATAAATTTGTACCTTGTTAATTTGGTTCCATTTATTTCAGTTTGAATCAGTTAGAGTTTTCATTATAACACAGCCCTCTTACAAAATCTTTAGGCTCCCCTGAGGAGCACACTGATTTCTGCTGGGGGAATACTGGGGCAAGGAGATGATGGCTGAACTTGATAGGCCTATTTGAAGTTCTACATAACTGATCAAAGAGCTTCTTTTCTTCTACATGGTTAGCTGAATGGAATATCTACCCATGCATAATGCACAGCCTTTCTCTCCAAGGCACATCTTGTATTTAGGATTCTTCCAGAAGCAGCTCCCTGACATCCTCCACAGGGACAAATGCCATCTTCTCCTTCACATCTTTCACCTGGAAATGCTATTAACAACCCTCTGAGAACACACCAGAGGCTAATGACACCATCAGAATTGCTACTTTCTTCCCTTTTTAGAGGGAATTTCTAGTCTATGGATCGAAGCCTCTTGTTTTATTGTATTTTTTTTTTTCCAGTTTCTTTACTGGTTTCCCTGGTCTTTCCCTTCCCATTATCCAGGGAGATGGGAAAACTTTATTTGGTGCTTTTCTTTCTTTTTTTTTTTAAATTTATTTGGTATTTTATTTTATTTTTTTACATGTATACTAACTTTTTAAATACACATTTCTTTATGAGTCATGTTGAGAGAGAAAAATCAGGATAAAAGGGACAAACCAGGACAGAGGAAAAAAAAAACAAAACCAAACCCAAAGTGAACATATCATGTGTTGATTTATATTCAATCTCCACAGTTCTCTCTCTGGATACAGATGGCATTTTCTGTCATAAAGTTTATTGGGATCGCCTTGGATTACAGAATTGCTGAGAAGAACCAAGTATTTCACAGTTGATCATCACACATGTTTACTGTTACTATGTATAATGCATTCCTGGTTCTGCTTGTTTCACTCAGTGTCAGTTCAGGGAAATCTTTTGAGACCTTTCTAAAATCAGCTTGTTCATCATTTTTTTTTTTTTATAGAGGGATAATATTCCATTATCTTCATAGACCACAATTTTTTCAGCCATTCCCCAATGGATGGGCATCTACTCATTTTCCAATTCGTTGCTACCACTAAAAGAGCTGCTACAAACATTTCTGCACATGTGGGACCTTTTCCCTTCTTTATGATTATCTTAGTATACAGACTAAGTGGCACTGCTGGGTCAAAGGGCATGGCCCTTGGGCATAATTTTTGGCACTTTTCTTGCTGTTTTGAATTAAAGCGTACAAGCCAGCCTCAGATATAATACTCCACTCTGCCATGTTTTTCCAGTCTTATAAAGCTCAGTCCAAATGGCATCAGATTCAATCCTGTCCCTGGGGGGCAAATAACATTTTCTAAGCATGTCTTTAATACATTTTTCACTTAAAAAAAATAGAAGGCTGTAAATATTTTCTTATGTTTTACCTACCTACTACTAGATGTGTTGTATTTCTCTAGCAGTATACTAAGTATCTAGAATCTTCTAGAGAACCATTGTCCTTCCTGCATGGGTTGGATATTGGGAGAAGCAAATAAAGGAAATCAGGACAGTTATTGTCCTTGAGGAGTTTACTTTCTGATTTCAGAAGCAAAGAAGAGAATGTCGACATGACGTGGAAATGACCAGAAATAAAGTCACTTGACTGGGGTCCCAAGGTGAATATGTAACTGAGGGAGATCACATTCATATCTGCCTGACACCAAGAGCAGCAGAATTCTTGCCACTTAGAAGCTGAGTTGATTTTTTTTAAGTTTCTTAAGATTTTCTTGATTTTTTTTTCTTCCTTCTTAAACTTAAGGATTATAAAAATCTCATGTTTTGCAAGACTATATACATATAACAAAATAAAAGTCAAAAGAAAAAAAAATGACAATTCATCAAAACCAATGTGTTATTTAAAGCATTTTTATTCTCTAAAAATTCTGGGGGCCAAGTTTCTCAATTTCCTTTTATTGTTCCTTGTTCCCTGATAAGAACAACCAGAACAAACCAAACTCGTGAGCATAAATGGGAATAGCAATTCTTGGGTAGACTTCTCCTTCTTCTAAATTAACTCCACTTCCATTATTCAGCTCACGCTTTTCCAGCCAGGAAAGGTAACTGGCCAAGCTCAGATGGTCTCCTTCTTTGGGTCAGCAGCTTTAGCAGAAGATAGAGAAGAGACTTCAGGATCACTGACTTCTCAGGACACAGGCAGAGATGAGTAGACAGAGATGGACACCACCTGCTGATTCTCCCCACAAACGTGAGTTTCTCATCTTTGGGAGCAGTGTAGGAGTCTTTCTGAGAATCAGTGGGCAAGAACTAGGGGGTGAGGAGGTACAGAGGAGATAGAGAAAGCATATGGAAATTGTTGATGAGCTCAATATAATCCGGAGGCAAAATGAGGTTTCAATGGAAAATAAGAGTGGGGACCAACATGATAAAAAGGAGCTGAGGTTTGAAGGTCAACAGGGGTGCTGGAATTGAAGAAGCAAAAAGGAAAGGAAGGAAGGAAGGAAGGAAGGAAAAAAGAAAGGAGACATGAGAAGAGGAACACAGCCAAGAATGAGACATTTAAGTCTAGGATCTCTGCTATAAAGGATTACATAGGGGCGTTCTAGCAATGCAAATCAAGCAGTAGTTACTGAGTATTTCCTAGGGTCCAGGGGCTAGACTGGGACCTGTGAGCTTAGAATTAGTAGTAGGGAGGAAGAGGAAAGGGACAGAGTCTATACCTTCCATGAATTTTTTTTTTAATTTATTAAAAGCTTTTTATTTACAAAATATATGAGTGATTTTTCTACATTGACCTGTGCAAAACTTTTTTTTTTTGTTCCAAGCTTTTCCCCTCCTTCCCCCCACCCCCACCCCTAGATGACAGGTAATCTAATACATACTAAATATGTTAAATTATATGACAAATCCAATATATGTATACGTATCTGTACAGTTATCTTACTGCACAAGAAACATCAGATCTAGAAAGAGAGAGAGAGAGAAAACAAAACAAAACAAAACAAAAAAAACAACCTAAGAAGGAAAACAAAATGCAGGGAAATATTCACAGAAAGCGTTCCTTCCATGAATCTTCATGAAATACTCTCAAATTCAAGAAAACCAGGATAGACCCTGTAATGAAGAGTAGTCAGTCACCACAGAGCTTTTGTCCTCAGGAAAAACAGCCTAGCCCAGAATGCTAAGATCAAGAATGTAGCACCTGTTTTTAAAAGTACCAACATAACACCAATGAGAGTGATTGACACTGTAGGGCAGCATAGCTGTTAGACTCAAGAAAAGTATTTCTTTCATCCCCAAGACCAAGAACAGAACCCTACCTTCAAGGAGAGTAATTCTATGTCCTTTCCATGCAGAAAAGAAATAGAATTTCCTGTATCATTCAAAACAATACCTGTTAGTATTTTGAGGTGCTTTACAGTTTGTGGAGCCCCATTCACTCCTCTGTCATTGAGTTTGATGACCCTGGAAGGTGACTTCTCATGTTCATCACTACTTTTGAAACCAGGAAAAGAGAAGCTCAGAGATATGCCCTGCTTTGTCCTTAGCTACCCAGTCACCTGCCAAGTCTAATTTTTTGGGAATCCAGAGGCATCAACAGTGCAACACCCACCTCTTAAAGCTTTCTTTCTCATTAGGAGATAAGAGATGCATGCAAAAAGGGATGAGGACTACAACAAAGGTGTCCTGAGCGCATGAGCTGCTTAAATTTTGGGTTGAATTATCTAAGGCACATTGCAAGCCGTATTTTTTGTTAATACAAAAATGCTGTGAGGGAGCTGGAGAAAGAACTTTTTAACTAGCTTTCAGGCTTTGTCCTATGCTACCCCTTTGAGGCAACTACTTTCATCACTTCCTTCTTTTCAATCAACAAGTTAGAGAATCTTTTTTAAGCATGTACATATTTATGCCAGACTTTGTGCTAAGACCTGGGGGTAGGAAGATAAACCGTAAGACAGCCTTTAGCTCCACATGCTTACATTCCTGTTGGAGAAGAAAGCCCAGAAAAAGAAGCCGAAAGCTTTGGAATTGGGGAGTAGAGGTACCTGCAAGGTCATGAAAGTCCAGAGACACAGGAAGGGAATGGGAAGAGAACCAAAGGAAGACTTGGGCATTCTGGGAGGAAGCAGCCCATCAAAGGGAAGGGCCACGGGCTAGAGTGCACTTCCAGGCTAAGGAGGCTTCCATGGCAATGTGGAGGAGTGGAGCTGTTGTTCAATTCCTGTGGCCCACTTTCTGGGCACCTGTCCCTTGGAGGCTGTGGGGACCAGAACTCCAGGAGCACCATCTGCCAGTGTCCTGCTGCAGAAACTCCTACTCCCCTTAAATTTTGCTCCTAGGGGGGTGGGGCAGCTAGGTGGTGCAGTGGGTAGAGCCCCAGCCCTGAAGTCAGGAGGACCTGAATTCAAATCTGGTCTCAGACACTTAACACTTCCTAGCTGTGTGACCCTGGGCAAGTCACTTAACCCCAATTGCCTGAGCAAAAAGAAAAAAAAAAGTGCTCCTGGGGAGAAAAAAGTGTTTAATTATGTTTCTATAATACCAGTGATGGAAGGCAGTGAACAGACTTGGGGACCTGATAGCAAAGGAGATGAGGAAACATCATCGATGTGCTTGGATTGCTTCAATAATAACTGGTGAAGGGTCAGTGATTAGGCAATTAGTGGGAGCCCGAGGAGGCAGCTAACCACTAACACCCTGGTTAACATGACTCTGTGTAATCATGTGGTCATTCCTTAGTGGATACATGCTGTGCAGCTCCCCACCATCAGCAGCTTTTCCCAAGGAACATCAGCTTTGTTTTGCTCAGCATCCAAAAGCATTACTGGTGGGTTCAGAAGCAAGGAAAGGCTGGGCTCAGCAAATCCCAGCCATACAGAGAATCTCTATTGCCCTGGTGCTTTTATGTATTAGGAAGAGATGGGAGTGAGGGTTGTTCTTTGTGGATTCACCTTTACTGTGATCTCTGCTATGGATGGATTATAAAGCAGGGGAAACAAACAGGGAGAGGACAAAGTCAAGGATTTAGGAACAAAAGCAGTAGCTTCTGGGAAAAGACAGATAAGGAGAAAGGACAGGGAGGCAGGGTTGGGTTAGCAACTGCTAGGGAGAGATGGACATGGAGAAGGGGTAGACAAACAGGGGTAAGGGCAGCAGCTTCTGGGAAGAGATGGGCAGGAAGAAGGGCAGAAACAGGGGCAGGGGCAGCATTTGCTGAGAAGAAATGGGCATGGAGAAGGGGCAAGGAGTCATTGGTACATAACAGAGGAGGGCATCCCTTTTTTTTGCCTTTTGCTGAGGCAATTGGGGTTAAGTGACTTGCCCAGGGTCACACAGCTAGGGAATGTTAAGTGTCTGAGACCAGATCTGAACTTGGGTCCTCCTGACTGCAGGGCTGATGCTCTATCCATTGTGCCACCTAGTTGCCTCCATAGGGAAGCACTTTTAAGAAACCCAAAGACACACATCAGAGCACAGCAGAGGAAAGCTGCTCTAATATAATTTGAGGTTTGATGAGTTGATGAGCTAATGGGAAAGCCATCCCTAAATGTCCCCCAGCACTCTGGCAGCTATGGCACTTGCCCAGAGTCCAGGTCTGCAGACCTGCTCTGAGCTTCTCTAGAATCAACACCGGTCTCCTAAGTCACAACTTCGTTATTTGGCAGAAAAGTCACTCTGTTGTTGCTCATTTGTCCCTGACTCTTCATAACTTCATAACCTTTGGGATTTTCTTGGCAAGGATATAGGAGTGTTTTGCTATTTCTATTTCCAGCTCATTTTATAAGCGAATAAACTGAGGTAAACAGGATTTAGTCAGGGTCACACAGCTAGGAAGTATCTGAGGCTGAATTTGAACTCAGGAAGTTGAGTCTTCCAGCACTCCATCCACTGAAGCACCTCCAAGCTGCCACCCTGATAGAAAAGTAACTAGCCCACACTTCTGAGGTCCCATAAAGGTCATTCTTGGTGTCTTCCTTGTTCCCACAGAGTTTAGAAGCTACTGGCCCCAGCTGAACCCCTGGATTTGTGGGCTCCCCTCGTTGTTCTTGACAGTCTATTTTATTACCAGCTGTGTTGGTGAGTACTGGGTTTGCCCATTCCTGGAATATACAATCAGGTCATTCTACTTGACCCCAGAGGAAAGACTTAGAAACGCTGGATATAAGATACAAAGGAAAAAACCTTTGATTTGATATACAGGAACTCTTCTGACCAAAAGCAAAACAGCTCTTGAGTTAATGTGTGGGGAGTGGGAATAACTCTGAGAGAGCTCCGGATTCCATGGAAATGAAGGTGGCTGTGATCCAATTGTATTTAGCTCTGGTTGGTTTACCAAGCCTTTCTCCCAGAGACAGAGAGTGCATAAATCATTGCACTTGGCATGGGGAGGAGGAAAAGGAGATTCCAGGAGGTTTCCTGCTTTGTTCATAATGGCTGGACCTCTCAATCAGGCCTTCTGATCACAGATCCAGGGGGTTGTCTAGGAAATTATGTTGCCCCTATTTCTGGAAGTCTAAGACATGATTATACTGTGGACTAAAGTGCACGGGTGCTCAGTCTCTGCTGGCCACCTAGAAACACCAGTAGGCTATCTTTTCATTTTATTATGAACTTAAGAATCATTACCAAAAAAACAAAACAAAACAAAAAACCCAAAACAAAAAACAAACCAAGAAAGAAAACCTCAAAGAACAACAAAAAGGCTTTTGTTAGAAACTCTGAAGTTTCCTTATGTTAATTTTGGTTTTGGAATAGGCAGGTAGGCTGATAGGTTGATATAAAGATAGATGGATGGATATGTTTTATATTTATCAAGATAATAACCAAATTGCCCTGTTTGTTGGCATTGTCTTCTGTATGTTTTTCTGTACACTGAGAAATGTTTCACTAGTGCTCTTTTAGAACTTGTTTTGCATTTCTGTTCCAATGGCTAGAAAGATAACACAGCAATAGAATGAAATGGCCTCAGAAAGAGCAAAGCCAGTGGCAAAATGGTGAAAAATGGATTAGAATAAAACAAGGAATATCCTGCACAAGAACATGTTTTTATTGATCCTTCTGGTTTCAAGGAAGCACTCCATTAAGTGGTCATTGATACTACTGGTCCTATACACAGTCCAGTCCCTGGAAACAAGGAAGAAACAAGATGGCTGAGTGCTTTCACTGGTGCTCCCCATAACCTCAACCCGAAGGTCAAACTTGTGCTTGCTTTGACTCCACTTGGAGCCAGCATTGACCTTGTTCTTGGCTAGTGGTCATGGGACAAGTCATCTCGTTTCTCTTCATTTTCTGGCTCACTTGATGGACATTTCTTGGATTCCTCCCTGGGACTCACTATGGAATGCATTTTGCCATTATTTCCTAAAATGTACTAGTCCTTTACTAGAGACCACTTTATTTATTGCCAAATTTTTGCTACCATAATATGTCTTTGAATTTTTTATTTTTGCAAATGTAGAATTTTTTTCCATGGATAAATGCCCTTGATAAACCCTGGGTCAAGATACAATTTTTTTTGTTACTTTGCATATATGTAATATTAATTAATATTTAGTATAATATCCAATTGTTTTTCAAAACGCTCATGCCAATTCTAGATCCAGTAAGGAGTGCATCAATGTGCCTGTTTTCATATAGTATCCTTCCAGTCTCCTTCCTTCATCTTTCAACCATCTTTCCCTATTTTATATCTGATATAAAAGAAATTGATGCATTTTTTATTAGTACATTTGTATTGGCGTATTTTGTTTTTATATCATTTGCATTTTTCTCTGATCCCTCCACCTCTTCTTTCTCAGAGGGGCCCTCCATGAAGTTAATATTTTTAAAAGTATATTGAGGATTAAGATTTTGGCTGGGAGGAAGCTTTATAAAAGTAAATAAGAAGTAGGAGAAACTAGATGGAATCAATTTCCTTGCTCTTTAAGAAAGAGGACACTCTGAAAATTTTTATTCCTGAACATGACTGAAACAAAGTAGGGCATATACCTTGATTTAATTCTCCTAGAAATACTAGTTATCTTTAACAGGGAAAGGCTTAAAGTAGCTGAGCTCATTTAAGCCTTATGACAACAATCTTGTGAGATGTGTACTATAGTTGTTACTGGTTTCATTTTACAAATGGGAAAAGTGATATTCAAAAAAGGGTTAGGTGACGTACCCATGGTCACATGGCTAGTCCAAAGAAGTATTCTTTCAATTTATTTAATTCTTTCAAGTACTCAAAGTATGTACTCTATTCAATATAACACACTGCCTCTCATTCATTCCCATTCATGCCCAAGATCATCAGGCTTTTGGGTAGTAAGTAGGCCTTTGTGGGCAAAATTGGGGGACCTGAAATTTGAGAAATAAAAATTCCAGGGGAGGATGTCATCTCATTATTATGGTTGAGAGCAGAAATAGAGGACAGAGGTCAAATAAGTCACTGAGTAAAAGCACCATTTGAAGGCTGCACTCAGGATTTTTCCTTGTCGCAATTTGAAGTTGACAGTGCTAAGTGAAGAACTCTGCTCACTTCTTTTTGAAAGCAGAAACTGCTCTTCCTAGAGCTCAGTAGGGTTGGAGATGGAAAAACTCTGGAAGTGGAAGGAGGAAAAAAACTAGACAAAGGGACCTCAAAGTGTCATAGAATTTATGCTGAATTTCCTGTGAATTCTCCAGTGACTCAAGTCCATGTTTATTGCAGGAGAGTCTAACTTGGAGTTGAGGCTGGCCAACGGGAGCAGCAAATGTGCTGGGAGAGTGGAGGTGAAATTCCAGGGTCAGTGGGGTTTAGTGTGCAATGATGGCTGGGGAAAAAATGAGATTTCTGTCGTCTGCAAGCAGTTGGGATGTCCATCTACCTTCATCATCCCTGGATGGAGGAACTGGACTGTTGCACCTGCACCTTTCTGGATGGCTGGTGTTTCCTGTGATGGGAGTGAATCTACACTTTGGGACTGCAGACACAATGGCTGGAGGGAGCATAATTGCACTCACAGTCAAGATGCCCAAGTGACCTGCACAGGTAAGTCTCATTTGCACTTTCTCAAAATCTCCAATGAGAAATCTCTTTAAAACTGAATTTTGAGAATTAGGGCTAGAATCAGAATTTGCTTTCGGAAACTGAGTGGGGAGTGGAAAGTGGGGGATGGGGAGAAAGTTCCTGAAGGAGTTCTGTCTCCTGAGGGCCTTTCTCCCAAGCCCACTGGGTACACTGGACTCCAAGCTTATCTCAGATGGTTGGCACCCTTGGTTACACTGAGGCTTTTTGAATCCTGGATCCAGCAAGGGGTCCTGGGTGGCAGATACTGCTCTACCCCTCCCATCAAATCTTGCTGCCCTTTTCTAGGATTAAGCTGGGAGCGTAGGATGAAGCTTCCCTTTTCAGCTTGGCAGTTTAAGGTGTGAGCACCATGGGGACTGAACCACTAGGTTCCTCCTAGCCTTCATTCTACCCTCCAGAACAGACTTGGGTAGGGTCTTTGCTCTTCCCTCATGAGGCAGGAAGAGTTGGTGAGCAGAAGTTTCCCTAAGCCAGCCAGGGGTTTTACCAAGGGTGACCAGAGCTCCTGCCAGGGACACCTCTTAAATGGGCAGGGAGACTTTCTCCTAGATTGGACTAGTACCAACCTGGTGTCTGGTGTTTTAGAACTGGCCAACAAGGCCCTTTTTCTATCTTCCGTCTTGAGCCTGGTGTGTGAGGGGCATAAGGCCCTCTAAGACTAGGGAGGCCACCCTACCCCTGTCCCCTCGGGAGCTGGGCTGCCATTCCCTGCAGAGTTTTGGCCGGCTGTCTTTATTGCTGCCTGGTGGCCCTCAGCTCCCTGCTTGATTCATCTGAAGGACCTGTTTTATCTCACTCTAGCTCATGAACTGAGCAAAGATTTCTTTCACCCTTCAGGGATAGTGATTTGTGGTTGAGGAGACACCAACCACCCCATTTCTGGGTTCCCCCTCCCCCCCCCCGGAAGATTTCCTTCAAGACCAGGGAACTGTCATTGAACTGGATGTGGGCTAAACTCTGGTCTGATGTGATAAGTCTGGTGTTTTCTAGACCAGGCTTGGGAGCTCATTTCCCTTGGGGGAAGTTCCTGTGCAGCTTCATTTCATTTGATCCAGTGGTTGGAGGCATTTTGCTGCCAATGATTAATGAAGGGCTCTCCTACCTAGCTTATTGTCTTTGATTGATTGATTGATGAGTCAGTAGAGGGGATAGAGATATAAGGACCAGAGCAAGTTATTTGCACCAGGGTTGCATGGTTGATTCAATCCATTTCTACCATTACATATATGTGATCTCAATCCTCACTTCATTCCAGTCCTTTGTATTTACTGCACTATATTATACCTTTTCTTGAGCACTTGCTGATGAAATAAATTAAAATCAATATCTAGCATCTATATGGCACTTTAAGGTTTACAAAGCACTTTGCATATATGATTTCATTTGATCTTCCCATCAATTATTGGATGTGGATACCATTACGGCTCCCATTTTATATTAGGAGAAACTAAAACAGGGGCTGCTAGTTGGTGAAGTAGATAGAACACCAGACCTGGAGTCAGGAAGACTTTTCTTCCTGAGTTCAAATATGACCTTAGAAACTCATTAGCTGTATGATCACTTTTCCTGTTTGCTTCTTCGGTCAAAATAAAGTCCAGAAGGAAATGATAAATCATTATAGTATCCTTGCCAGGAAAACATCAAATGGGGTCACAAATAATTGTATGTAACTAAAGCAACTAGACAACAAGAAGAATGTATTCCCTAACACCTCTTTTCTTCTTTCCCACCAATTCTAGCACTACCACTGTAAAAGTGAAATCTCCACAAGATGGAGAACTACTTCATCATATTTTGTATTTTGCCAAGATCAAAAAATGAGTTATTAGGCTTCTATCTTTCTAATAACAGCCTCATATTTTCATACTTAGCCAGATTGGTTATCAGACAATGGGCAAAATCTGTTACTGATAATGGATTTAAGTCCTTTTCCAATATAGAGGAGAGAGGAAAACACCTTGCCAAAGCTTCTTCTGGTGGTAATATTTTTCTTTTATCAGTCTGTATATAACATTCTAGTGTGAATTAATCAACAGCTTTGCAAAAGTTTGATGTATGAGATCAAGTTATAGAAATGGTGAATAAATCAAGAAAGTGGGATTCTCTCTGAAGAAAGTCAGATATGGATACTTCAATAGGCTACCTTGAACATCCAAAAAACAAGAAGAATGCCTGATGTTCATGTGGAACACATGGGCATGTGCAGGTAGAAAGGACACAAGCAGCTACTTAAGTGCAGACACCAATTTCTCCTTTAACTTTCAGTGGTGACTCTGTGCCAAGTGCTCTCAATTAAAGAGAAGGCTTCATTGGTGTTCAAGGATTTTTTAATCTTCTTAGAGAGATCAATTACTAACAAATTCTACAAGACAGTCTTCAAGTTTTAAATCATTCCCATTAGCTCTTTTTTTTTTTTTTTCCCTAGGGCCTTTTCCTCAATTGCTGAATCTATTTATATTATCTCCTGTCCCAGGTTTCCCAGGACTCAATAATTCCTATTCTATATCTTTCCTCTACCCCTCCCATAATCTTCCCATACCCTTCATATACATATGAAGTCAGATATTAGCCATGTTAAAAAAAGAAAACACAAAGAAAAATAAAAACAAGAAAGTGGGGGGAAAATCTGCTTAAATCTGCATTCAGAGTTCATCAATTGTCTCTCTGGAGATGGATAGCAATTTTTCATCAGCTGAGAATAGCTAAGTCATTTACAGTGGTTCATTGTACAATATTGCTGTCGCTGTATACAATGTTTTCCTGGTTCTGCTTACTTCACTTTGTATCAGGCCATATAAGTCTTTTAAGGTTTTTCTAAAAGCCTTCTGCCCATTATTTCTTCTAGCACAAAAGTATCCATCACAATCCTATACCACAATTTCTTCAGCTATTCCCCAACTGATGGGCATGCACTCAGTGTTCAGTTATTTGCTACCATAGAACGAGCTGCTATAAATATTTCTGTATGTATAAGTCTATTTCCCTTTTCTTTGATGTGTTCAGATATAGAACTTGTAGCAGTATTTATGGGTCAAAGTGAATGTATGCACAATTCATAGTTCATATGGGTATAGTTCCAAATTGCTCTTCAGAATGGTTGCATCCGTTTACCACTCCACCAATAGTGCTTTAGTGTTCCTGTTTTTCGATATTCCCTCCAGTATTTGTCATTTGACTTTTCTGTCACGTTAGCCAATCTGATAGGTGTGAACTGGTATATCAAAGTTGTTTTATTTGCATAAAATGCAATTTTAAAAAAGTGAGTAGCATTATTTGCATAATTTAATAGTCTTCTCCAGGGTTTATAAAATGAAATGCACTGCCTGTGAAGCTCTACTGATATACTCTGTGTAGGAGTACTTTGTCAACTCACAAGTCCTATGCAAATGTCAGTGGCTGTTATGGCTATAGTTCTGCATTCCAATCTCCATGATGAGAGAGGAAATGCTTCTTTGAAGGCAGTAGCAGTGATAATGCTCAATAATGGTGGCTGATCTGTATAGTGGATTTTAAGATTTCCACAATATATTGATTGTCTCATTGGATCTTTACAGCATCCTTATGAGGTAGTTCCTGCAATTATTATAATTCTATTTTTACAAATGAGGAAACTGAGGCTCTAAATGATTTAAAGACTTGTCCAGGATCACAGAGCTGATAAATGCTAGAAGGAGAATTCAGCCCCAAGCTTTTCATTGATCAGAGTCCTAAGGTCTTTCCATTGCACTCTCAAATTATTCCCCAGGAACACAGACACACAGCTCCTCCCAGAGGTCCTCTGTTTAGGGGAACCAACTACAGTGACAAAAATTAGATTTCTTTGCAGGTCTTTTGGTAGAGGTTGGTTTGCCTATTTGTCAGGTGTGTCATCACAAAAATTACTTCATGCATGGGCATAACTAGAATCTGTTCAGGTTCTTTCTAAGCTTCATGTTTTGTCATTCCATTTCCCTTCTTACCCCATTGTGCAGTTCTCCTGTGTAAGTGGGCACATGCTCCTAAATACTCAGGGAAATTTCTTCTCTGATTATATATTTTCCTTTCTTGCAGGTGAAGAAGACTTGGAACTGAGGCTAGCAGATGGGAATAATCGCTGTGAAGGCAGAGTGGAAATAAAAGTCAAAGGACAGTGGGGAACTGTTTGTGATGATAGTTGGGGCATTACGGAGTCTTCCATAGTGTGTAGACAGTTGGGATGTGGATCACTTTTTCATTTCCTTGGGGATGTTAAAAATGGATCTGGACCCATTTGGCTTGATGAAGTGTCTTGCCTCGGTAATGAATCAGCTCTCTGGAACTGTCAACACAATGGATGGGGGGAACATAACTGTCATCATGAAGAGGATGTATCTGTCCTCTGCTCAAGTAAGTCTTGGCTCCTAAATAGAAATTTATGCTCACCATTATGCCCCCAAACAAAAATCTCTCGATTCTGACTGGCGTGGTTGTGACCTTTGAAGAATTCTTAATTCCTCTTGCAAGTGTGACAAAATCCTCAAAGTCTGCCAATTCATTCAATGTCTTTTTTTCCATTCCAGAATATACTTAACTTTGCTGAGTAGGTTACACATCTCTGGTTCTTTTGCACTTTGAGATATAGTGTGACAAGACTTGTGATCTTTTAGCGTAGCAGCTGCTAAATCTTTTGTAATTTTAATTGTGGTTTTGCCATGTCTGAATTTATTTTTCTTGTTGCTCATAATATTTCTTCTTAATCTGGGGTTTTTGAAATTTGGCTATGATATTCCTATATATTTTCATCCTAAAATCTGTTTCAGGAGGTGATCAGTGGATTGTTTTTCCTTTTTTTTTTTCTATTCCTACATTCCCCTCTTGTTCTAGCACTTCAGGGCAATTAACTTTTATTATTTCTTGTAATATTGTATTTTTCTTAATCTGTTTTTTGATTCTCTTCTTGATATGTTTTCCAGATTGGTTGTTTTTTTCAGGAGATGTTTCTTTCTATTTTTTTTTTCATTCTTTTTCCTTTGTTTTTATTACTTCTTGGTCTCTGATGTCACCATTCACTACATCTTGCACAATTCTAGTTTTCAAGGAGTTGTTTTCATCCTTAAGCTACTGGATCTCCTTTTTTTAGTTGATAAACTTTCTTTTCGTAATTTTCTTGGTTTTCTTAGATTCTTCTTCTTTTTTGTCTATTTCACCCTATTTCTCTTTTTTGATGTTTAAAGTCCTTTAAAAGTTCTTCCAATGTCTCTTTCTTGAGCAGGTGATCCTTTGATATTACTTCTTAAGATAAGAGAAGATTTTTTTGCTTCAGTAGCCTCCTTTGAAAAGGAACCTTAGTCTTCTCTATTCTTATAGTATCTGTCTAAAACTGGGTTCTTTCTCCTGTGATTGTTCATTTTTATTTTTGTTTTTAGCAGTTTTTTTATTATAATAATCTCTAGTTTTGGGGTGTGGGGGATGGTGACTGGCCTCAGATCATTCTTACTGTTATTTTTTGAGCTTTGTCCAGGACTCAACTTCAGCAATCCCTTTCCCGTCAAAGTCACAGCTAGGGTCCCTAGGCACACTATGTTGGAATTGTTCTTGCTCCCTTAGGACCCTCTGCTTCCCTCAGAAGCAGAGGGACCTTCAATTTTTCTTTAGCTCAGATATGTGAAACACCCCCCCTTCTTTCCCTCCCCCCCCGCAGTCTATGAGGTGAGAATTCTTTCGTCTGAGGCTGAGATTACCTCCCAACCCATCTGTTCCCAGGTCTTGTTTGTTTCAGCAAAGATAACCTGGCTGAACTTCCATCCTGAGAATCTCTTGTTTTGTTTTGTTTTTGCAGTTGTCCCTGGAGGACTACTACCGTCTATACCCAACTTTCGTTTATTTTGGCCACTTTATGTTCACTCTCAGACTCCATTTCATCTTGTTTGTGGAAGAAATCTGGAGAGCTTGGACTTTTCTGACCTATTCCACTATCTTCCCAGACTTCCCAAGCTCCAAGTCTAATGAGGGAGACAACATGCAAGCAACTATACACATGCAATGTTTAGACGAAAGAGAGTGGAGATAATCTCAGAGGGATAATCTATTGAAGGGAAACAAAAATTGGCTTTTATCTTCAATTGGGAAATTAGTGAAAAGCTACTAGAGTTTATAAAATAGAGGTTGTATGGACAGACGTGCTTTAGGAAGATCAATTTAACAGCTGAGTGGAGGATGGAGTGGAGAAAGACTTTAGACAGGAAGATCAACTGGCAGGCTATGTTAACATAATAAATATGAGGTAATAAATGCCAAGATCAGAAAAGAGATTGGGAATATACAAGAGATATCATGAAAGTAGGATAAGCAAAACTTGATAATGAATTGGATATGGGGGGGGAGAGTTGCAGATGACATCTAAGGTGTGAGTCTGGGTGATGGAACGATGGCGGTATCTTCCACTTTATTACAGAAATTAGGAAGAGGTGAAGATTGTTGTGGGGGAGTTGGTGAGTTCAGTTATGGACTCTGTTGAGTTTAAGATGCCTACGGGATATTTAGTTCAAGATGTCTAATAGGCTATAATAGATGTATAACTAGAAATTACAGGACAGTGGTTAGGGCTGGACACCCAATCTGAGTTAACTGCAAAAAAGATGATAACAAATCAATTGATGATATAGTGTAGAAAAAGAAGAAAAGAAAACATACGACAGAGTCTTAGGGAATCCTACATGAAGATGTAGCTAAGGAGATTAACAAGTAGTCAGAAAAGCAGAAGAAAAATCAGGAGAACAATTTCTTGAAAATCCAGAGAAAACAGAGTATCCAGAAAAGAATGATAAATAATGTCAGAAGCTGAAGAGAAGTCAAAGAAGATGAGAAGTGAGAAGATGCTATTAGCTTTAACAATTAAGAGATTATCAGTAACTTTGGAGAAAGCATTTTGTTTTTGTTTTTTGTTTGTTTGTTTGTTTGTTTGTTTGTTTGTTTTTTGCTGAGGCAGTAGGGGTTAAATGACTTGCCCTGGTTACAAAGTGTTGTGTCTGAGGTCACATTTGAACTCAGGTCCTCCTGACTTCAGGGCTGGTGCTCCATCTACTGTGCCACCTACCTGCCCTGAGAAAGCATTTTGGATTGAGTAATGAAAGCGGAAGGCAGACTACAAGTCTTTCTCTACCCCAAACCATCCACTGATAAACTGTCAAAATTGTCTTCCTAAAGCACAGGTTCAGCAATTTCATCTCCCTAATCAATAATATTTTATGCAAAAAAAGCTTTTGACAAAATTTAAAAAAAAATTCAATTCAAATTACCAGAAAACATAGAAATAGATGATTTAAAAAAATAATAAGTACTGTCTAAAACCAAGAACAAATATTCTCGGTAATGGGGATAAACTAGAAATCTTCTCAGTACTATCCTGAGTGAAGTAAGGATGTCCAAATTATTATTCAATATTGCACGAGAAAAGCCAGCAATAGAAATGAGATAAGAAAAATAAAGTGAATTGATTAGAATAGGCAATAAGGAAACAAAACTATCCTTTTTTTTTTGCCAATGATATGATGACATATTTATTTATTTATTTATTTTTTGATGATTTTTTTAGAAAACCCAAGAGAATCAACTAAAAAAAAA
Source organism: Myrmecobius fasciatus (assembly GCA_023553655.1). Taxonomy (NCBI): domain Eukaryota; kingdom Metazoa; phylum Chordata; class Mammalia; order Dasyuromorphia; family Myrmecobiidae; genus Myrmecobius; species Myrmecobius fasciatus. The sequence continues at coordinate 8,844 of JAJPUD010015780.1, read as the reverse complement.
ACTAATCAAAACAATGAAGAATTTTATGAAAGTTAGAGGATTTAAGATAGTATGTCTGTATATAATCAACAAAGCCCAGAAAGAAGAGATAGAAAAAGAAATTTCATTTAAAATAATTACAAAATATTTTTCACACAAATAAGACAGAGCTAAGCAGGTAACACTCATGGACTGACCAAGACAACATAATAAAACTGACAATACTGCCTAAATTAATTTATTCAGTGTCATACCCATCAAATTCAAAAGAATTAGCACAATGCCTAACACATAGTAGATATTTAATAAATGTTTATTTTATAGAGCTAAACCTCCCCCCTCCCTAAAATAAGAAAACTTATCTGGAAGCACAAAAGCTCACAAATATTAAGAGAACTGATGGGAAAAAATGTATAAGAAGGTGGCCTAACCATACCAGACGCCAAACAGTACTATAAAGTGGTAATCATCAAAACAATCTGGTATTGGCTAACAGAATGATGGAGCAGTGGAAAAGAGTAGTTATGCAAATCAGTAGTAAATGACCATAGTAATATAGTGTTTGATAAACCCAAAGACAGGGCCAAGAACCCCATATTTGACAAAAATTACTAGAAAATTGTAAAGAAGTAACTAACCATAGACCAACATCTCACATGAACTAAGATGCAGAAAAATGGGCATGGATTTAAAGATAAAGGGTGATATTTTTTAAATTTGAATTTATTGATGCTTTTGTTTTAATATTGTAGTCTTTTCTTTTTTCCTTCCTACTTCATTTCTTAATATTTTTATTTCCTCCAGTTACATGTAAAACAATTTTTATGTTTGTTTTTTAAAATTATGAGTTCAATATTCTCTTCCTTACTCTCCATCCCCATCCCCTCATTAAGAAGGCATATGTGAAGCCATGCAAAACACTTTCATAAAAGTGAAAGAAAACAGACACCCCCTCCAAAAAAGAAAAAAAAAAACCCTCAAGAAAAATACAGTAAAAAAAAAAGTATGCTTTTTGGGGAAAGGATAGCATTTTTCATCACAAGTCCTTCAGAGTAGTCTTGGATCACTGTATTGCCGACAACAGCAAAGTCATTCATAGTTGAACAACCTACAATATTGCTATTATTTTGTACACAGTACGTGGCATTTTTCTGCACTTCAGGGAAAACTTTCCAGGTTTTTCTGAGAGGATTCTCTTCATTTCCCATAGAACAGTAATATTCCATCATAATCTTATACCACGATTTATTCAGCATTTCTCCAATTGATGTGCATCCCCTCAATGTCCAGTTCTTTGCCCAGAGAAGAGAGCAGCTATAAATATTTTTGTATTCGTATGTAAAAGGTGGTATTATTAACAAATTAGGGAAGCATGCATATTCCGATTTAGGTCTCCACCTTAATTTAAACTATTTCTAGCTACTTCCTGGATTCTTCCATTCCTGCTTCCCCCCATGAATATACAGAATAGTCCTTACAGTATAGTAAGATTCTGTTTCTTTCATGTTCCATAGCTAATTTAGCTTCCCAAATGAGTCACACTACTTTCTAGACTTCTATTCTTATAAAATTCTGCAAAATGTGCTACTATAAATACTTTTGTTTTTGAGAGCCTGTTTTTTTTTTTTTTTTTGGCCTTTTTATACTGAATTTACTCCATTATATCCTGAACAGCAAACTCTTTTGAGTCAAAGGATATGGACTTGGTAGTCACTTTCTTTGTATAACTCTTCTTTGCTTTCCAGACTGTTTAGATCAATTCACAGATTTTGCAATAGTTCATTACTGTTTCCAGTACACCTCCAACATGGATGAATCCTATCTTTTTCATTTTTGTCAATATTTGTTGATTAGATTCCTCTTACAATTGGTGATTTGTGATATTCTTCCATATTCACAATTCTTCTTTTGAGGATTGTTTTTCTATATTTCTCATTCATTTATTGGCCATCTATATGAATATATAAGTATCCATCTATATGTATGTATATCCATATGCATGTATATGTTAATTCCTTTTATATCTTGGCCATCAAAACTTAGTCAAGGATATGTGATATAAAAAATTCCCCAAATTGATACTGGACCTTCCAATTAGCATTAAAATTTCATTCATAGAAAAACTTACTTTCATGTAATGGAATCTGTTTATTATATCTTTCAAAATCTCCTCTATCTTTTTTTCCATTGACAATTCCATGCCTAGCTAAAATTATACAAGGTAATTTTTTTTCCCTTTTTACTCTGATTTTTATCACTTTAGACTACAAGTGCATCCAAAATCACTCCAAATACCTTGTACATATTTATATGTGTACATATTTTTTTTCTCATATAGCCATTTTCTTGAGAGCAAGGGCTATTTAATTTTTTTTATTTGTAAGTCCAGAGACTAGCATAGTTCCTGAAAGATTATAAAAACAAAAAACAAAAAAAAAACCCAAACTAATAAATGTTTATCAATTGATTGATTAGGATATGTATCCATTTGGAACTTATGTGGTATATACATGTGTGTGTGTGGGGTGTATGTGTATGGGTGTATGCCAAACTCTGTTCCTAATTTCCCATACATTCTTGTTAAGGGGAGAATTTTTCTCCCAAGTATTTTACATGTTTGTTCACTAAACACTGGCCTACTGAGTTCACTTGTTTCTGATCAACATACATTTTTCTATGGCAGGATTCTACTAATACTGGAGTTCTTTACCAGGGTCTAAGAATTTGGGTTTATAAGTATTTTGATAATTATTTAAATATAGTGAGTTTCTTTTATGATGCTATTATTTTATTTTATGTATTTAAAACATGATTCTAAAAAGAATCTCATTACTTTCAGTGTGGCCAGGAGTTCCCTGCCAAAAAGATGCTTAGGAATTTCTGCTTTATCAAAACCCATGTTTCATATAACAGATTTGTGACCAGTGAAAATGAAATATAGTCTGGGATCAGGAGATTCGTAGAAGAAAGTTGGTAAGAACAGAGGCATGATATTCAAAGACTCCAGGACAAATCTCTCCTTGGCTTTTGACCTTATTCATATGATGATGTAGCCTCTCATCGTATTTTGGTAAAAGACTACTCCTTTCCTCAAAAACTGTGAATCAGGGACTCAAAGGCTAACTAACTTTGCCTCACTCCTTTGCTTTTCACCTGGCCCTTCTATTCAACTTAGGTACTTTTCTTCAATAGGACAATTCCATTCACTTCTGCCTCCAAATTTTCCCCATCAATGACATGTTTATCCATCTCTGTTGCAGAGGGAGTAGAACTAGCCCTGAGGCTGGGAAGTGGAACTAACACCTGTTCAGGACGACTAGAGGTGAGAGTAAATAACCAGTGGGGGACAGTCTGTGATGACAGTTGGAACAAGAATGCCGGGGCTGTGGTGTGCAGGCAAGTAGGATGCCCTTCTGCATTGAGTGCCCTGATGAAAGTTAATGCTAGTGATGACATTGAACACATTTGGTTTGATGATGTTTCCTGCAATGGGAATGAGTCAGCTCTCTGGGACTGCAAACACAGAGGATGGAAAAACCACGACTGTGGACATTATGAGGATGTTGGAGTGTTGTGTTCAGGTAAGACCCCAGATCAGGGTTACCTCGCAGAAGGAAGGTGAGTTGTTTGGGGAAATAATTTGTTGGGAGATGATTTATTCTTTCTCATAGGAAGGAATGAAGGAAGGAAGGGAGAGAGGGAGGGAGGGAAGAAAGGACATAACAAGTATTATTTTCCCTTTTGGGGCCAGGAGGCCTGGCCCTGACCTACAAGCAGGTAATTCCTGTTATTGAGGAGATGATTTTGGCCTTCAAATTCAGGATCAGGTACACCCTGTCCATACTAATCAGGATTATGGGAGTAGAATTTGACCTAATCATGGGCCCCACAACCAAGGCATTTAGTCTCCTTTTATGAACAGATGAATAATTTTATGAATAGATGAATGCTATGAAGAAATATTGAGAGACACCCAAGGGGTAAATCTCAGAGGAAACATAATTCCACAATTAGTCCAAGTAGAAGTTCAGAGAAAAAAAATGTTCTAACCACAAAAATTATGAGAGAAACAATAGGAGAAAGTAAACAAGAAATTAAAAATGGAATACTTATGGGAAAAAAATAATGGAACGGGCCACTGATACTATAGAACAGTAAATGTTCTCACAAACCAAATTCTGAATGCCTTGAAAATGAGAATAGACCAAACAATTAAAAACTGACTCAATAAAACAATAAACATTCAATCAAAATCAAAAAAGAGCAAAATATAATCAACAAGTGACCTGTGAAATATGTCAAGATGGGATAATTTAAGTTATCCGATCTCCTGAAAACCATGATAAAAAGACTTGGATATCATATTTTAAGTTATCATAAATATCTTAAAACCTTCCCAGAATTCTTGGAATCAGAGGTCAAAATGAAATTAGTTTTCTATTTTCTTTAATTTTTTTTTTTTTTTTGCTTTTTGCTGAGGCAATTGAGGTTAAGTGACTTGCCCAGGGTCACACATCTAGGAAATGTTAAGTGTCTGAGACCAGATTTGAACTCAGATCCTCCTGACTTCAGGGCTGGCGTCTATCCACTGTGCCACCTAGATACCCCTCTTTAATTCTTTAATCCATTTATCTTCTTAATGAAACCACAAATGAAAACTCCCCAAAACATGACAGCCAAAATGCAGAGTTTTCAGGCCAAAAAAAAAAAAACAAAACCCACTAATAACATACAAAAATAATTCAAGTATCAGTTTAAAATAACACAAGAGTTAGTATCTGCCATTGAAAATGAGAGCAGAATTTGGTATACCAAAGGCTTACAAGTAAGAATAACTTATCTCACAAAACTGAAAAAATCATTTAGATAGAGAGAGAGACCTTTAATGAAACATGGGATTTTTAAGCATTTCTAATTAAAAGGACAAAAATGAATAAACTTTTTGAAATGAATATGTAGAAACAAGAAACATCAAAAGATATATCCATTTATTTAGCTGAAAGACATTATGCGGAGATGATTTTAATTCCACGTTAATAGGGGAATAAGAAACAAATGTCTTCTCAGAATCCTAATGTCTTCAAGGGTCATAGAGCAAATTTATATGACAGAGAATCAGTGAGAGACTTTGTTCTATTCCAATGGCCTCAGATGAAGATAGACAATGTAAGGAATAGGGGACTATCCTGGAGATGGCAGGAGGAGGAAGAGAAAGAAGCACATAAAGTGAAAAAATGCTGGGCTGAGGGGGTAGAGACAAGAATCCCATGAAATTCACCTTTATCTGAACCAAACAAAGGAATACTGAAGCCAACATTCATATTCATCTACAGATATAAAAGTTGAGGTATAGAAATGCATTAAACTCAGAAAAAAAGAAGGGATAAGAAGGGAGGAGGAGAAAGGGGTTCAGTCACAAGCAAAACAAGATTCATTGTCAGAGGTGAATGTAGGGGCCTTAAAAGGAAAGGTAGAAGCATGATAAATGTGGAAATATGTATAGAAGAATTGTGTGTTTTTAACATATATTGGATTACTTGCTATCTGGGGGAGGGCAGTGAGAGAAAGGAAGGGAGAAAAATTTGGAACACAAGATTTTGCAACAGAGAATGATGAAAATTTACATGTATTTTGAAAAGAAAAGACTATTATTTTAAAAGAAGGAAAGGCCTAATAGATAAAGAAAACAAACAACCAAAAACTGAGATTGGAGTGGGGGAAAAAAAAAGAAAAGAGCTACAACACGGCAGAGGAAAAAGCTACTTCATTCATTTACAGATCATAAGTATTAGGCACATCCTTCACTTTTACATTTTATTTTTATTTCTAAAGAATGGTTGGGGAAGATGAAGAAATAAAAAGAGGACAGGATGGAGAGAACATACAGTGAATAATTATAACTGTAAATGTGAATGGGACAAACTTGGAAAACAGAATCCAAAGATACATTGTATATAAAAATTACACTTGAAACAAAGATTCTCGTACAGTTATTATGAGGGGATGAAATAAAATCTCTTACGTTTCAGCCAAACTTATAACCTAACAAAATAAAACAGGGGCAGCAATCATGAATATAAATAAAACTATAACAGGTATAAACTTAAAAAAATATGGTGAGGAAATTACCTTTTTCTCAGGGGAGATACAGTTTACTGGCAATGATTTGTTATCTCTATCTCTGGCACCCCATACCCTAGGGACTTCAGGATTTAGCCTCATATCATAGGTTTATGTTGTCTCACCAGCCCCCCCCCCCCTTTTTTTTTTTTGCTGAGGCAATTGGGACCAAGTGACTTGCCCAGGGTCACACAGCTAGAAAGTGTCTGAGCCCAGATTTGAATTCAGGTCCTCCTGACTTCAGGGCTGGTCCTCTAACCACTGCGCCACCTAGCTGCCCCTCACCAGCCATTTTTTGATGTGTTTCTTGTATACAACATATTGCTGGATTATGGTTTTTAATCCAGTCTGCTATTTGCTTCCGCTTTATGGGAGAGTTCATTCCATTCACATTCACAGTTAAAATAACTAATTCTGTATTTCCTGCCATCTTATTTACCCTAGTTCATGCTTTTCTCTTTCCTATCCCCTTTCCCTCCTCCCTAGTATTTTGCTTTTGATAACCACTTCCCTCAAATAATCCTTCCCCTTTAGAGCCCCACCCCCTCCTTTTATACCTTTCCCTTAATTCTTCTGTTTTCCCTTCTATTAGTCTATTCCCTTTCCTTTCCCCCTTTCCTTCCTGTTTCCTTATAAGATAGGACAAGTTTCTTTTTGATACCCAATACGTCTATTATTCCTTCAGAGCAAAATCTGATGAGATGGAGATTAACACAATTCTCATTCCCCTCCCTTTTCCCCCCTCAATCATTATAGGTTTTCTTTGCCTCTACATGTGATATAATTTCCCTTATTTTACTTCCTTTTCCTCTTCTTCCAGTGTTATCCTTTTTCTACCTCTAATTTCTTTTTCAGATTATCATATCATAATAATCATAACATCACAACAATCATATAATAATCATAAAATCACAATAATCACATAATAATTATAATGTAATAATAAAATCATAAAATCAACCCTCATTCTATAAGTATCCATAACATAAATATAGTTCTCAAGAGTTTTCTTTTTCCTTGTTACCTTTTTATGTTTCTCTTGTGTTCTGTGTTTGTAGATCAAATTTTTGGTTCAGTTCTGCTCTTTTTATTAGAAATAGATGAAATTCTCCTATATCATGGAATGACCATCTTCTTCCCCCTTTTTTGAAATGAAGTTTTCTGTTGTTTCTATATTGTATTTTTAGTTTCACCAGATTTTTAGAATTATTTAGTCTTCAATTATTTTAATACTTTATTTAAAACCTATTCATTGTACAATTAATTTTTATTTCATTGTGATTAGTAAAATATATTTTTTAATATTTCTTCTCCCTGATGTCAGTTTTGGTAGCAATGCCATGTACTGTTGAAGTCCCTAGGGTAGGGGTGCAAGGGTTTTGCATATGCTGTAGGGACTGACTCTCACCATCATGGCATGTCTCATGGTTTGCTCATGCCTGAAATTGCTGTCTCTTTTACAGACTCATCTGCCCTGGAGCTGAGGCTTCTTGGGGGAAGCAGCCAGTGTGCAGGGGTAGTGGAGGTAAGAGTCCATGAGGAGGTGGGAATTGTGTGCAGAAGAAGCTGGTCACTGGATGAAGCCAACATGGTTTGCAGGCAGCTGGGTTGCGGAGCTGCTGTCAGCATCCCCGTAGAGTACAATTTTGAAGACATCTCTGAGTACACCTGGATCAGTGGAATCAAATGCTATGGAAAAGAGGAATCTTTTTGGGATTGTGGGAATTGGGAATGGGGAAAGCTTTCCTGTCATGAGGATGAAAAAGCTGCTGTCATCTGCTCAGGTGAGTTTTGATCCCAGAAACCTTCTCCATGGGAGGAAATCTGACTCCTAAGAGACTCAAGTCCTCTACTGGCAAATAGGCAAGGATCCTCTCAGGATCTCAGCCTATTCCAGTCATCATGATTCTGAGCAATTCTGAATCATCTCTAGAACCGCTTTCCCCTGATCCTGTACCCTGTTCTCCAGATCATACCCCATAGTCACCATTCTCCTTGACAGCTTCAGCTACAGAACCAGACCGAGCCCTAAATCTTACATACACAGAGGTGTTAGCCAGGTTGTGAGTCATTAGGAACCAAGAAGTCACTTAGTAAAAGTGTGTTTTCCCAATAAAAACACAGGAAATATCAGAGCAGAGAAAAAGCTGGGGATTCTTTGTGGGGGAGGGGGACACAGCCACAAGGATTCTCTGCTAAGGGATATAGCTCAAAGCTCTTCCTGAGGGATTGCCTGCCCTTCTTCCTGACTCCTTCTTCCTGAATAGAAAACAAGTCATCTCTGTACTCCTGATCCCATGACATTTCTAGGTATTTCAAATCCAATCTGGCTCAAATTGGAAAGCCCAGTTTCTTTTGGCAAGGCTATTTTCCCAAGCAGACTTTTCTTCCTTTCTATCCTGTTCTTATGCAGGAAGGGATTGTATTTGCACTATTCTTCTGAATGATTTCACAATTAGAAAGACTCAGCATCAATATGTGCTTCAGCCCTTACCCCACTTGGCCCCCTTTTCTCCAATTTGCTCCATTTTCAGTTACCCAGAGAAACACATTCTCCCCCATCCCCAGAAAGGAAGTACACGGACTGACGAAAGACTGAAGTATTAGGAGTCCTGGCAGAGACCTCCCCCCTCCCCCCATTCACAGATGTACAGATTTTCATCTCTTGTCAGTGGTAATGCCAGTGCCCTCAACAAAGACATTTTCCAGTCAGTGATTCTGATGGATCATTTTTTCCCTCCCTCC
>JAJPUD010015779.1:0-22053 GCA_023553655.1 Myrmecobius fasciatus | reverse complement strand
CTTCTTCTTCTTCTTCTTCTTCTTCTTCTTCTTCTTCTTCTTCTTCTCCTTCCTTCTTCTTCTTCTTCTCCTTCTTCTCCTTCTTCTTCTTCTTCTTCTTCTTCTTCTTCTTCTTCTTCTTCTTCTTCTTCTTCTTCTTCTTCTTCTTCTTCTTCTTCTTCTCCTTCCTTCTTCTTCTTCTTCTTCTTCTTCTTCTTCTTCTTCTTCTTCTTCTTCTTCTTCTTCTTCTTCTTCTCCTTCTTCTTCTTCTTCTTCTTCTTCTTCTCCTGCTTCTCCCACTTCTGTTTCTGTTTCTTCTGCTGCTGCTTCTTTTACTTTTTTTGTTTTTTTCTGTTTCTGCTGCTCCTGCTTTTGCTTCTTCTGCTTCTGCTTCTGCTCCTGCTTCTTTTCCCATTACATGTAAAAAATTTATTGGTTATATGTGTATATTCATTTTAATATATTTCTATATATATCATGTTGGGAGAGAATAATCAGAACAAAAGGGAAAAAACAAAAGAAATAAAAAGGTGAAAATACAATGTGTTGATCTGCATTCAGTATCCATAGTTCTTTCTCTGAATGCGGATGGTGTTTTTCTTCTAAAGTTTATTGGAATTGCCTTGGATCACTGAAGTGCCTTGAAAAACTGTGTTGCGAAATCCTGTTGTTGCTGTGTGGAATGTTTTCTTGGTTCTGGTTGCTTCATTCAGTATCAGTTCATGTAACTCTTTCCAGGCCTTTCTAAAATCAGCCTATTCATAATTTTTTATAGAATAATGATATCCCCTTACTTTCATATATCAAAATTTTTTCAGCCATTCCCCAATTGATGGGCATCTATTCATTTTCAGTTACTTGCCACCACAAAAAAAGAGTTGTTACAAATATTTTTGCACATGTGGGGTCTTTTCCCTTTTTTCAATTTCTTTGGGATATAGACCCAGTAGTAGCACTGTGGATAAAAGACAATGCTCCTTGAACATAGTTCCAAATTGCTTTCCAGAATGGCTGGATCAGTTCCCAACTTCACCAACAGCATTTTTCTACAATCCCTCCATTACGCATCATTATCTTTCCCTGTCACTTTAGTCAATCTGAGTGGTGTGAACTGGTTCTTCACAGCTATCTTAATTTGTATTTCTCTGATCCTTATTTATTTAGATCAATTTTGCATGTAATAAAATAGTACTTAAATGCCTATGATATTAAGAGAGGAGTAAGGAGCAACAAAAAAGGACACATACATCATCTCCAGGAAAGTTATTTTTTTTCTCATACTGATAGTATTTCAGTACTTATAATAACATCAAATTGAGTCTTTCTTCATTTATTTCCCAACTTGCCTGATTATCTGCTAATAAGATTTTCCAATTATATATATTATTTAATGTCTCCAATTTTAGAGAGATTAAGGAGAATTTTTAAAAGAATTTAAATAACAGGTAGCATTTACATAATAAGCCTAATCTAAAGATGGAAAAGAATGACATTTCCAAAACCATTAGGAAGAATGATATTATTTTTGGGGGGAGTTTGTAAATTGCCACTGCAAGGGAAATTCATAGATTGTTTCCTATGTATCCAACTCAAAGTTCTTTCTGCTCAGACTTAAAACAATGCTTCTTTGAGTAATCTATAAAATGGAATATAATACATTTAGCAATTCAAAATGCATTACTTTATATTTTTAAAGAGTACTAGATTCTTTTTAATTTGATAAATAAATTGAAAGTAAAATAATTTTATAAAATTTTTGGGCTGATAGTGTAGTGTCTGAGTTTTATTTTTGCTTCAGTAGTTTCACATCTAGGAGAGGAAATCAAGTAGTCTTCAAGTGGATATTGATTTTCTTCATTGCTTTTAGCTTAATAATCAACAAAGGACTTTCATAATCCCTGACTTCTGACTGCCTTCACAGTTTCAGTCACTTTTCTGAAATGCTTATGGCTCCATTCTTCCTGTTCTTTTTTCCCTTAATTTTTTCACTGGTTTAAACAATCTATGATTCAAATAATCAGTAATTGTTTTTATGTTTTGAGTGTTTTAAATAACTGAGTTACAGACAGGCTAGGGTTTGATTGTTTCATCTGTCACCCAAATGCCCTTAGGAACTGTGAATTTCCCAAAGGTCTCTATGGCCCCACAAGGACTTCTTAAAAGGAGAATGGCTATTCATTCTTCTTCTTTTTTTTTTTTTTTTTGCTGAGGCAATTGAGGTTAAGTGACTTGCCCAGGGTCACACAGCTAGAGAATGTTAAGTGTCTGAGATCAGATTTGAACTCAGCTTCTCCTGACTTCAGGGATGGTGCTCTATCCACTGCTCTACCTAGCCGCCCCATGGCTACTCATTCTTAGGAAATCTGTCTAACACTTCTTGAAACTAGGCTTGTAATTATCAACTCCTTTAAAGATTCATTTTCCTTACTATTTATTGGAAAGGAGAAATGGAGGTCAGTCAGAATGAGATTTCCTAAACCCAGCAAGGAGATTTAATACAATTTTCTATACTGTTTTAGAAATATTTTTAAATAATGGGAGCTTTTCTATGGAAATCTCAGTATACATGCCTGATTTACTACCCATTCTTGAGAATGAATAGAAGGAAGAAGGAAGAGAATCCTTTTCTGATCTCTACGGTAGTGGTCAATAAAAGGAAAGAAAAAAAAAGTCAGTTTTCCCCCCCTCTTAGGCAATTGAGATTAAGGGTCACACAGCTAGGGAATGTTAAGTGTCTGAGACCAAATTTGAACTCAGGTCCTCCTGACTTCAGGGTTGGTGCTCTATCCACTCCTCCACCTAGCTGCCTTACAATCATTTCATTTCCTTGAAGTTTTATCACTTCTTATTTAGGTTAATTTTTCTCTATTCTTTGCATAGTGGACCATCTCCAGACTGATCTTGGTACTTTTAGCCAAAAGATAAGTGCTGTTCCCTTTCCCAGTCATTTCCATTTAAAGAATGAGGCAAATATAGTCACTTCCACATACATGGTTTTGCAGTTTCCTCTACTTTGTCTCTGTATTGCCTATTTCAGTTTGAGGTAGGTGAAGGGAAGGATTAGAGAGAATTTAATTTTGACAACCTCCTTTTAGTCCAATCTCAGTCTTTATCACCTCATTCATAAGGACTCTACCAATGCTATTCCCCCACTGGGGTTGGATGGGTTACATAGCAACGACCACCCTTTTCCCCTTCACCTAAATCAGAGTCTCTGAGACTATAAAACCCAAGATGAATGTACTTCGCAATTCAGTATAAGGCAGACCTTCTATCCCTGGCGACATTGTTTCTGTCCTTAGCTAATAGACATCTGAATACCACCCCCTTCCCATGAAAGCCATGACTTGCATGCAATGAATGTGTAACCAGACGTTAAAACAGCCAGGACTACACCACGCATGTGTTAATCTGCGCTGCAGCAGCGTGCATCACTTCCACTTTGACCTCGGAGTTAATCTGCATTCAGGCAACAGATCCAGTTAATTTCTGTTCATTTTTTTTATTTCCTTTTTTTTTTTTAACTGATGGATTTGGAAAGTCATGCGTGAGTGTTGGGGGCAGGTGTATATGTGAACGTTTCTATGAACGTTATTCTCTCCCTTAACTACCTCTATGTGGCTTCCCCACCCCCACCCCTCACTCTTTTCTATACTCTCTATTATATTATTCTCCAAGATTTGGGGAGCTGCTGCCTGAGCTGGCGCTTTGATTGTATCTGCATGCGTTTATGCTGTTGATCTTATTTCTACACTCTGAATATTAATTCCCGTGGCTAGAAGCAATGTATTTTCCCACTGACGGGATCTGGTAGGGGAGGGTTGTGGTGAGGAGCCACTACATAATAATAATTATACTAATAACAATAATAAAGAAAGGAGAGACCCGTCTGCAACCAAGAGAAAAGGAGAAGTAAAACACCAAATGATGAGTTCTCCAGTTGCAAGGAGAACAGGAAGCCGGGTACTCTCGTCTCCTGCATTTTCTCTGAAAATGATGGTGTGGGTTCTGCTCCTACTCGCTCTCCACCCGGGGTAAGATGCGTTTCTTTCGGGTTCATATTGAAGGGGAGGAAGGTGGGAGTTGGTAAGGAGAGAGAAATGTAGTTTGCATTGGAAACTATCCCCAATATATGGAGGGTTTGGAGATTGTAGGGTTGTGTGTGTGTGTGTGTGAGTGTGTGTGTGTGTGTGTGTGTGTGTGTGTGTGTGTGTGAGTGTGTGTGTGTGTGTGTGTGTGTGTGTGTGTGTGGTGTGTGAACTCGGGAAGGGGGAAGGGTGGTCTGCATTTTTCCCCGTGAGATATTGAGGATGGGGGAGGGGACGGTAAGCGACCACTGTGTAAAAGGATAATGCAGGGGATAATGCGGGGGATTTCAGATTATTTTCCTCATTATTACAGCTGGATTTTGGATTAAGTAGATTTATCCACGTCTGTATTTTGAAGCTATGGCAAGATTTGGGTGGGGGGCTACGGAAAAAGTCAGTATTCAAGGGATAAGGGCATGAAAAAGATATGAAAGTGAAACCTAGTCATGATTTTCAACGCTTTTCCATAAGTATTTATGTCATACTACCTCGCATGTGGACAAGCTTTGGAACCCTTTTTGTCCCCTATGATCATTTCTTACTGAGCTAATGTCTTCAGCACCAAGGACAGCAGCACGAAGCTGTGGGCCAAAACCAGCTCAGCGATTTCACGTTTCTTTCCTAAATGTTGTGAGCATGGGGTAGGGGAAGTAGCTTGTCCCCTAGAGAAGACAGCAATAGTTGCCCAGCTCTACTACTGTTTCCTTTCATTCTATCTGGAACTGTAATCCCAGTTCATGTTCAGTTGGGTATGGGACAAATTAAAAGTAGCACTAACTGGAAGTATCCCTTGGGAAGAATGAGTTTTGCTGCAGTATTGAAGAATATGCTGAACTTGGCATATGTGTCAGCAAGAAAGGTGTACTGTACATTTAACTTCTTACTACTCATCAGCACTGAAGTGATTGAAAATAGGATAAGTTGGAATATGTGTGGAATAGGGGAATGGAATATTTTGAAAGGATTTTCTCCTCCCTTCTATCTTAATTATCAGTAGCAACAAAAAAAGTCTACTATTTAACATCTAAGCCACTCTCTGAGTGCCCTCAGGTAACAGGCCAAGGGTCTTCCATTTTCCATTACTGCACCTTCTCTACGTTTCCACGAACTAATCTCTCTTGGGGTTATAAAGAATTAGCTAGAAAAAGCAGGGTCTCAAGACCAGGCCCAAACTTTTTCTGGGAGAGTAGACTATTGTAGAGTAGTAAGTAGCAAGGAATAGAGAAAGGGCTGATCATTAACAATGGCATTAATTCCTCTAGGAAGACACATCCTCCTTTGCTGGCCCCTTTATATGTCCCTTGAAAAACAATGGGAAGTGACAGATTGTAATAAGGATAGAGAGCCTGGAAAAGCAAGGACCTGATTTAGCAGGCAGAAGGAGTACCTCTTTATTTCTACCAGCTCCCTGTCTTTACTACAGAAGCAAAGTGTACTTTCATTAAGAGCCTCGGAGTAGGTGGTTCCTTTGACAGGATAAGATTTATTTTATCTTCAATAAGACTTTTGCCTATTGGTAAACTACTTTTGTTAATAGAAAGCAAGTTCTGGTTTCTAGGTTACCATTTCTGGTACCTGTAGAATACCTTTATTGTAGGCTGATCAACAAATTCTATTTTAGTTGGATGCATTAGAATTTTTATTTCCAAGTATCTAATTTTAATCACTAGGTGTGGACCTGCCTGTATGTGTGTTTATATGAAGGTGTTAATCCATATTATCAATCAATGAACACAAAATAATTGTGTTCATGGTGTGTGTGTGTGTATGTGTGTGTGTGTGTGTAAAATTTAAAATATCTTCACATTTTCCTCTTTTACCCTTCCCTCTATTCTAATATCAGATAAATGTAACAGCTGGTGATTTTTTGGCTTCCAGAAGAGAAAAAACAAACTTTAAAAAGATATTGAAATTACAAAATCATAAATGTTAAGGAATAGTCTTATTATATTGAGTTCTAAAGAGATATGAGAAAAGCTTGGTGTAGAAGATGTGATGAGAAAAAGTTCTCCCCTTTTAAGGCTGAATAATTTTAGATTTTAGTGTGTATATAAAATACAATTTGCAATTACTAAACCAGATTATGTGGATATAAATTAATGATTTTGTCCCCATTTTTGTGTGCTTACTTTGTTAAAGAAAAAAGGAAATCATGATATAAATTTGGTAATCTTGGAGCTAGAACTGAAAAGAATTGGTTTCAGAAGGATTCAGGGTATAATGGGAGATGTAATTATAGCTATATAATGTCAAACAATGAAGAAATATGCTAATGTTAGATTTATGAAACTCCAATCAGTTTGTTTTTTCCTTCCTTCCTTAACTCCCTGCAAACTGATCTCATGCATTGATTATTTTGTATTTATGTAAACACAAACTAAGAGAATTATATAATTTAATTGAAAAAATACTCAACATCCACTTGAAAGGTTGAACAGGAAATCACTAAATTCCAAAATTACCCAGAATTGCATTTGCAGTTTAAACTGTAGTTTCATGACTTTAAGAAACTCATTTCAGAGCATGCTAAATATTTGTTACAGCTATATTCTTGTAAATTTGATATTTAAGCAATTATAAATAATGTCTTAAGACACATATGGCACTATATATGGGATATATGGTATTAAATTCACCTTTCATTTAGAGATCAATTTTAAATAATTTTGTCATACCAAAAGAAAATGAATCTGCTTTATATATGTTGCCATTTGACAAAAATTAAGAGCTTTCAAATAACCTGAATCTGTTGTCATTCATATTATATGATTATAAAATATGAGAGCATAAGAAGGAGGAAAGGAGAGAGAAAAGGAAGGAAAGAGGGACGAAAGAAAAGGAAAACAGAGACATACAAAGAGAAGGAAATGGAAGAGATAGAGATAAAAATAGAGAAATAGGAAAAGACAGAGAGACTTTAGGTATCAATGAATCCAAATCCCTAATTTTACAGATAAGAAATATAAAAGCCTCCAACTTAATCTTTATAATCTTCAATATTTATAGTTGCATTCTCTCCCAGACCGCCCCCCCCCCCCACCAGCCCTTGCTCTAAGGAAAATGAGATTCCAGAACCCTCTAGAAATTTTTTAATAGAAAATGAATTGGACTAAGATGATTTTTAAAATTCAATAAAAATACAAGGAATTCTACATTTCACTAAAGTTATAAATAAGTCCCTTATTTGCCAGTGCTACTTCACACATATTGAGAAAAAAAAAATCTAATTTGCATAATGACAATTTTTATTCTTAGAAAAATATTCAAAATTCTTAAAAACTTTGAAATTCCATCTTATAACTTTCCTACACTTTGAGATTCAGTCAATGCAATAGTCATGTAGTGACATTTTACATGGATTTTTAAGTTTGCTCTTGTTTTTGAGAACATGAGCTTCTATGCAAATGAAACTTTGTTGCTGCTTAATTCATATTAGTTAACTGATTTTAAATGAACTTTCTAATTATTTCTAAAATAAATCCTCTAACTTTGGAAAATAAAAAAGTAAAGCCAAATATAAACTGTGACATTTCTGACTATTCAATGATAGATATATAAATAAAAGTCAAAAATTTCAGTTTCTCAATTAAGTTTTAGCAATGTAAAATTGGTTGATATCACATAGGCTAAAAAATCAAACTTTATTGATTGGACTTTTCTTATTTCATTCAAATGATTAGTCACATAGACAGATATGTGCTATTTTAAAATTAATTTAAGAAGGGAAGATGCAGATAAGTTAATGGGCAAATATTTTACTTTAAATATGCATTTGTAGTCTCATATGTTGTATCTATTTTGCTTTATACTCAAGAGTTTCACAAAAGTTGGTTGGTCAGTTAACTAGAATTTATTATGTGTTTATTATGTTTAAGACATAATAAGCATTTGGAAATGAAAAAAATGACATAAACAATGAAGGCAAGAATATAACAAATATTATATATACAAGATACATCCAAATTGTCATTGGAAATTTCCTTTATTCAAGTGACAAATTCTTTTCCCTCTGCAACACTCTAGAAAGCTCTCTTATTGGACTTGGTATCTCATTCTTATAATCCCTGCTACTTAAGGAAGAATGAAATTGATGGATAGCTTGAGATAAAAACTTCTGAGGTATAAGAGAACTAACATTAATCATACACACAAAGCAAGTCTGGCACCAATGTGGTGAGTCTTAGTAGTAGTAGTAGTGGGGATAGTGGTGGAGAATAAAATAGGATACCTAAGGAGAAATAAAATGTTTCAGGTAAGAAACAAAGATTACAGCTTCTATGCCAGCATAATCCCCTAAGTGGCCAAAGAACTTTCATCTTGGGCAAGGATGTCAAACCTAATTTCAACCAATAAGCTAATCAAAATCAAAATTAAAAAAACCTCCCATTCCCAGATCATCATTTTGTTCCTAAAAAATTACTCTTCCAATGATTATTCTTAATAAAGCATATTCACCAAAGCAAAAAGACAAAGGAAACCTAATTTACTTTCTTTTTAAAAGAAAGAGCTGGAGCTATATAGATTCTAAAATTTTTTTCAGCTCGAAATTCTATTATTTAAAATGACCTGTTCCTAGGTCTATGTTCAAAAACTTTTCCCCAAAACTTTTTCCAAAATAAATATTTATCATATGTAATTTCTATGAGATAATGAACAAAATGGTCAAGAATTGTGAAAAATGAATTAATTGGAGAATGGACAATATAGACCAAAAATTACAATTAAATAATTCAGAAATCATGTTTTGCTAAAGTTTGCATCTATTTATTGCTATGATTAGGCTAGATTTCTTATTTTGATACCTTATTTAGGGACATGTGGGAAAAAGAGAATTGCATCCTTAATTTAGCAGAGTATGAGATATTTTCTAAGGTTAGCAATAGTATAGTTCCAAGATAAAAATTTCAAATTTCTCTTAAATTTTCACAGTATCTTATCATTTCTTTTCTCATTTGGTCCTCACAATCTATAGAAACACTTCATCTGCCAGTGGACTGTCAGCATCTTGAGAGCAGACACACAATTATAAACATTTTCTTTTGATATCTGTATCTTCTTTAGTGCCTTGCACATAGTAGGTGCACAATCAGTGATCATTTAATTTGTTTTACTCTTTGAAATAGTCATTACAGATGAAGAAAAAAAGCACAAATTGTATTAAAGTGACTTGCTCAAATTCATTCAGGGAATTAATAGTGGAATCTGGGGCTATTAGGACAATGTTATCAAGATCAAATAAAATTGAATATCTACGTTCATATTAAACAACAAATCAATATCTATATTGTATTATACTTTTTATTTATTTTATTTAGAATTTCCTCGTAATCTTTTAATCTGACTCTGCTAGGGTGAATTCAAAAACTCTGCAATAGACAAGGCTGCTTTAAATGAAGACAGTTCATAAAACAGTCTGCCCAGTTGTATTATCTCTTTGGGTGCTGTAAGCATAGTACTGTTGAGAAGATTTTTTTCAGTTTCTATCAACATGTATTAAGTGCCTATTATGTGAAAATTTTGTAAGTTAAAATTTGAATTGTGTTTAGTGCTCTTTTGTAAAAGTCACAGGCCCAGTTACTATTTTTCTTCATTATTGAAAACTACAAAAGACATTTTGTATATGTATTTTTTTTTTTAAGATCGGAAGAGCGTCGTGTTTTGGTGAGGCAATTGGGGTTAATTGACTTGCCCAGGGTCACACAGCTGTTACGTGTCTGAGACCAGATTTGAACTCAGGTTCTCCTGACTTCAGGGCTGGTGCTCTATCCACTGCGCCACCTAGCTGCCCCTTGTATATGTATTTTAAAAGCAATTTTAGAAATATATATATTTCCCCCTTATGCTGTAGTTATAATCAAAGTCAAGTAATGCTTCAAGTAATAATGGTTCAGATAGTTAAACTAACACCAAAGCTGTTAGCTATCTTTTAAAAGAAGCAAAATTTTTCACTCTTCCCTGAAAATTATGCAGATGGGCCAAATTCACTGGGTGATTGAGTAGTCAACATTTATCTTGTGGGGAAAAAAGATATAAATAAAGATCATATTAACAAATTTAAATAAAGAAACAATTATGAAGATAATTAAAAATAATAATGCTCTTGCCATATAAATCTGAGTATTTAAAGTAAAAAGGCTTTTTGCCTATAAGTAATTGCTTTATATCTGTAGCTAGAGTGAAAATGCCCAATAAATTGAAATTTAAAGCTCCCATGTACTACATGTTAAATTATCCCAAATTCTTTCATGTCTCAATATAATAATACCTATAGTTTACATGATGATTTGCTTTTCAAAGCCTGATTGTATCAATTCAATTATTATGAGTACCACAATTTTATGGTGAAATAAATACTTACAGGTTGCATTTCTATTTGACAGATACAGAAACTAACCATCAAAAACTGAATCACTTTTCTTATTGTTAAAAGTCTAATGAAAAGTGAAACCAGCACAGAACCTATATAATAATATAAGTACATATTATATACATATAGACACAGTATGGTATTTCTTTCCTGTCACAAGGCTATTTCATTACACTTGCTATGATACTAACTATACAGTTTTTAAGTGGTTCTACCTTTAATTCTTATGATATTTAAAAGAATTCAAAGTAGCTTTATCAATTTAATTTTGAATAAAAAAAGCTAACATCTTCCCCATTTCTTTAAATAAATGCTATTCATATTTCCCTGAACAATGTTGAGAGTTAGTAACCTTTTTAAAAAAAGAATGGAAAAACTTCTATTAAGTTACACATGTTAGTAGATTGTGGGAGAAATGAAATAGTAGAATTATATAAATTATTTTCCTTTTATAATAAAGGAATACATAATATAATTATAATTATGTATTATTATAAACAGTATTGTATAACTGTGTATAACTGTGTGTGGATAATGTCAAATAGCCACTTGTGACAATTGTATTTTCCACTCATTTTGTAAAGAACCATATGATTTGCAAATAGCTTAGAAAAGTTTAACAGGGAGTGGAATAAGGAAAAATTCTTTATAATTATTGAGGCATATAAGCTACACTTTCTTTTGTAAAAGTGTCAGAGCAATCTACTGAGAGAAATATAAATCTTGTGATGAGATTTATTTAATTGAACTTGCTTGATATGAAGTAAAATATGCTATGATCTAATGATTTGACTCTTTTACTTCTATATTTCCATGTTTTTGTATCTCTTTTTTGAAATACAGTATGAAAAATAGGGTATTGGCACCCACAGAGCTTTATGTCATCCAAATTTTTTTTTTGTTTTTAAATGAAAATTTTCATTTTTGTATTAGTTAGGTATGCCTTTTCAAGGGTTTATAATTTATGACCAAGCATTTGAGATTAGATTGCTAACTGAAAGAAGGGCTTGTTTTCATTTTATGAATAACAGTAAGAGGGATATAGCAGTCATTCAGGGTATCTGTTGCTTATCCTAATGGTTTGAATATGAACATGATGGATGCTTATAGAGATACACATGTGCTTTGGAGATGGGCATCCAAAGTGATCTTCATGGTGTGATACAATATGGGTAGTCATTTGTCAATATACTCATTTAGGACTATTTGATTTTTAGGTATTTGTTTTTTATCACCAATCATAAATATGGTTTAAGAATTCAAATTTCTGGATGACATATTAGGAACCATGCTTTTTTGTCTAAGCAAGATATTATTTTTTGCTAATTGTTAAGGAAATTTTTTCATTAAGATATAGTTTCTATATATATCACAATTAAAGGGAGAATATTTAAACTTATTGAAGTGAATGTGCAGAAAACTTTAGGCATATATTCATTACTGGAATAATTCTTTGGGATTTCAGTTGTAAACTAGATAGAAATGACTTTATTAATTTGTTAAGGAGAATGGAAAGACTGAATATGAAAGTAGGAGGATAAGAAAATTTGATAAACTTTGGACTATTTTCATTTTTGAGCCTAAAATAAACATTCTTAAGATCTTTTTGATAGGTATTGATTTCAAATAAAATTTATTAAAACAACAGTGTAGTTTATTGACACTAATAAATGAGTTTGTGAATTAGGAATTATAATGAGAATATTGAAAAATAGTCCAGAATGATTTACTCTTCTTTTGTAGTTGGCATTTTATATAAATATTGACTGAAGTAAAATCAGGCATAATCTCTCTGAAGATCTTAGAAGGCACTACACTAAAGAGGAAAGAATCCTGATTTTAGAAGAACTGAGTTCTAGTCTGAAATTCTACTGATAATCAGCTGTATAAGTTTATAAGTCAGGTCTCTGCTTAAGTTTCTGTTTCTTTGTGTATAAAACAAGGGAGTAGAACTAGATGTTGATATTTAAAGTTTGCTTCAACTCTTATATTCTAATAAGTAATATATATCGTAAAAAGAAAACAACATCCTGGAAAATTAAAAATATGCCCTAAATAACTTCAAATACACACACACAGACAGACATATATAACATATACACACACGTGTGTATGTGTGTGAGAGAGAAAGAAAGATAGGCAGACAGAGACAGAGACAGAGACACAGAGAAAGGCACAAAGAGAGAGTCAGATTGAATCATATTAAAAATATCATGGAAGAAAATATTTACAAATCAAAAAGTATAAGTATACCTGTAATTAAATCATAATTTTCCAACAACAATTAGAAAATTAATATGTAATCCATAGAAATACTTTTCTTCTCAACTTGCTTTAAGTTAATTAATGTTGAATTATCCATGCTTGCTATGGTCAAGATAATGTGCTAAGAACTGCACATAAACAAGAATGAAAATATCCTACTCTTAAGGAGCTTACGTTTTCTATTCCATTCCCATTCCTTTTATCTACAAGTTCATACTGAAGCCTGGCTTTCCCCAACTACAGAGCCTCCCTGGTCACCCTTTTCAATCCTGATTGCACCTTCAATCATTTTGCCTATTCAATGCAAAGGAAGTAAAATATTATGCTCCCCATTACCAATCCCAAGTTCTTTCCCCTTCACTCAGCCTTTCTTCCTTGAGGTTCATGCTATATCTATCTGTTATCCAACCAAAATCATGTTTGCTGCTGTCTACGGTAAACGTCCAGGTCATTTTCTTCTTTCCTCAACAAGTTTAATACCTGGCTTATAAATTTTTCTCTCCTCCTTCATACTATAAGAATATATAATATACGTTGATTTGCTATCAAATATCCTAACCATCAATTTCTCAACCTACTCAAGTCCCATGATCCACTCCTCTACCCCACCTCAACTAGATACACATGGACAGTCAAACTCTCAATCTTAATAATATATCACCTTCATATTCAAGAAACATGAAATCCTCCATTCCATCATAATCTGTGGATTTTAATCTCTCTTCATTCCCTTATAAAACAAAAACAACAATTCTTTTTTTTCTTTGCATCTTTCAATCCTTTGACCCTTCAATTCTCTCCCAGACTATTTTTCTCTGCACTATATTCTTCTTTTCTCCTCATCTTGATTCCTTGGTGAACCCTTATTCTCTTATTCACCCTTATACTCTTCTCCCCTCCTCTCATAAATCTTTAGCTTTCTTATCATATCACTGATTCTCCCATGCCAAGTCACAGTCTTAGATTTCCCCTTCCATTTGTCATGTTCTTGCCTATACATATGCTGAAGATTTTAGGTTGGAAAATTTGGACAATTTTTTGTTTATTCTTATGACTAGATCCAATATAATTTTATGCTATATAACCACAACTGGCTCCTCACTGCTGCCAGATAATCATACATTTTCTCCTTTATCAACTTACTTTCCCACTCTCCATAGCAAGTCTTCCAAAATTTTTTCATGCTTCCTCAAAACCCCTATGGTTCTTCAATTCTGATGGATGTGGCTCTCTTCAACAATGAGATGATTTAAACCAGTTCCAGTTGTTCAGTGATAAAAAGAGCCATCTACACCCAGAGACATTCCCAGGCATGTGGGGACTGAGTGTGGTTCACAAGATAGCATTTTTACTCTTTTTTTTGTTGTTTGCTTGCATTTTATTTTGCTTCTCTTTTTTTACTGGGTTGATTTGATTTTTCTTGAGGCCTGATAATTGTATAAATATGTATGCATATATTGGATTCAACCTGTATTTCTATATCTATCATGTTGAACATATATTAGACTACTTAACATCTAAGGGAGGAGATGAGGGAAGGGGGGAAATTGGAACCAAGATTTTGCAAGGGCTAATCTTGAAGAATTGTCCACACATATGTTGTGAAAAATAAAAAAAACTTTAATTAAAAAAAAAAAACTCCTATGATTCCTCTGCCCCTCACTTTCTCAGATGAGACTTTTGCCTCATATTTTATAGGAAAAAAATGAGATCATTTTCCATGAATTCTCTTCCCCCCCTTCCTAATCTCCTATCATTCATGTAGCTCCTGCCACTTTTTCTTTCTTCAGCCCACCTCACATGATGGAGTGAACTTACTTCTTACCAAGTCTAACCCCTGTACTTGTTCAGGCAATCCTATTTAATTCCACATCCTCCAACAGATTGCCTCATTCATTCTCACTTTCAGTTATTTTCAACCTCAGTCTCTACTGGCTTATTTTCTATTCTCCAGAAACATACCCATGTCACTCCATCTTGAAGAAAACTAAAATTCTCACTTGATCCTTCCATTCTTGCTAACTATTGTCCTATTTTTCTTTTGCCATTTGTAGTAAAATCGTTGCAATCTTTGCAGTTTACAATAAATTCCACAACTTTCTTTCATCTTATTCTTCTTAACCCCTTATAATGTGGCTTCTGACTTTGTCATTCCAGCAAAACTTCTCTCTCCAGATTTTTTTGTATATTATTTTATGTTCCCCAATTACACATTAAAACAATCCCTGTTCTATCCCCCTTATGAAATCAAATTTTTAATATTTTTCATGTTCATGTGACATATTGAATATATTTGTGGCTTTTTCAAATATGCTCTTGAAGGGATAAAGTAGAGACTAAGCCCCCTTTTCCAGTAAAAAAAAAAACTATTACAGAAAGAACATATGAAGAAGAGAGACACAGACCTATGAAAATTAATTCTAATCCCCTTCTACTCTGCCCAAACAGCTATCAAACTACGCATATCCTATGATGCAGTAGTGTCTTTACTGGGCCTGTATCCTAAAGAGATTATAAAAAAGAGGAAAGGACCCACAGGGGCAAAAATGTTTGTAGAAGTCTTTTTTAGTAGTGGCAAAAATTGGAAACTTAGTGGATGCCCATCAGTTGGAGAATGGCTGAATAAATTATGATATATGAATGTCATGTAATATTATTGGTCTATAAGAAATGATTAGCTGTATGATTTCAGAGAGGCCTGAAGAGACTTACATGAACTGATGCTAAGTGAGTAGAACCAGAAGAACATTGTAGACAGCAACAAGAAGATTATGTGATGAGCAACTGTGATGACTTGGCTCTTTTCAATAATGAGATGATTCAGCTAATTCTAATAGACTTGTGATGGATAGAACCATCTGCATCAAGAAAGAGGATTTTTGGGACTGAATGTGGATCACTACACAGTTTTTTCATTTTTTGTTGCTGTTGTTTGCTTGCTTATTTTTTTCTCTTTTTTCCCCTTTTTGTTCTTATTTTTTTTGTGCAGCATGATAAATGTGGAAATGTATTTGGAAGAATTGTACATGTTTAACATATACTGTATTACTTGCCATCTAGGGGAAGGGATGGGGGAAGAGGAGAATTTTGGAACAAAAAATTTTGTAGGGGTGAATGTTGACAATTATCTATGCATATGTTTTTTTTCTTTTTTTTTTTCTTTTTTTGCTGAGGCAATTGGGGTTAAGTGACTTGCCCAGGCTCACACAGCTAAGGTATGTTAAGTGTCTGAGACCAGATTTGAACTCAGGTCCTCCTGACTTCAGGGCTGGTGCTCTAACCACTGTGCAACCTAGCTGCCCCTATGCATATGTTTTGAAAATAAAAAGCTTTCATAAAAAATTCCCTTCTAAATGGCCATTATATATATATGTTAATGAAGCAAACATTAACTAAGTACAGTTGGAAAGCACCAAATAATTCATAAAACATTGCTGTGCTCATCTCCAAACTCATAATTTCCTTCAGTCTGTTCTGTATTCACTGTGAATCCACATCTGTCTAAAGGCAAAAATATTGAAACCAATCTCACAAACATTGGTAAGAGTTTTCACCCTTCTTTTTCCATGTTTGGTAAATCACTAAACTCTATGCTATGTATAGCATAGGAGGGAAAGAAAGGGAAGTTAGGGAAAGAAAGAAAAAAATTGTTTCTTGCAACGGAACATAGCTCCTATATGACTTAGTAGGTAGTCTCAATAAATTGACATGAGGAAAAAAAATACCATCCTTTCAAGCCTAGACTTTTGCTAATAAGCTTTTGTGAACTTAACAAATCTTTAGAAGCCAGTAAAATTTTGACTGTATCTAATGGTTTTACAACTTTGTAAGATTTACGAAAAATACTACAATAACCAGTCTCCCTTCCTTTTTTATTGTGTTATTATCAAAGGACATCATGAGTTATTATCAAGATATAAAAGCATATTGAATTTAAATATTATTATCATTAGATATTATTATTTTACTATTAGAAATAGTTATATCTAGAGATTGGTTACTTGCACCTTCACCTACTCTTCCCTACTGGACTTTTTTCAGATCATCTAATTTTAATCCAAGCCAAAAGTCTCAATAAGGATAGTTTCACAAAAATATATTATCTGGTCAAAAACAGAAAAGTAGATTCTACACAACTGGAGAATGGATGGTTGGTTGATTTTGTCTATACTCCATCCCATTTTTACACCATGCAGTTTACTTTATCAGTATAAATATGATTATATGAATTTATCTCTATCACAACTTGCTGTTAAGCTTCTCCTTTAAGAATGTGTCTACACGACTCAGATTGGCTAAAATGACAGGAAAAGATAATGATGAATGTTAGAGGGAATGTGGGAAAACTGGGACACTAATATATTGTTGGTGGAACTGTGAATGTATCTAACCATTCTGGAGAGCAATTTGGAGCTATGCTCAAAAAGTTATCAATCTGTGCATACCCTTTGACCTAGCAGTGTTTCTATTGGGCTTATATCCCAAAGAGATCTTAAAGGAGGGAAAGGGCCCCACATGTGCAAGAATGTTTGTGGCAGCCTTTTTTGTAGTGGCTAGAAATTGGAAACTGAATGAATGCCCATCAATTGGAGAGTGGCTGAATAAATTATGGCATATGAATGTTATGGAATATTATTGCTCTATAAGAAACGACCAGCAGGACGATTTCAGAGAGGCCTGGAGAGACTTGCATGAACTGATGCTGAGTGAAACGAGCAGAACCAGGAGATTATTATACACGACAACAACAATACTTTATGATGATCAATTCTGATGGACATGGCTCTCTCCAACAAAGAATTGTCTCAAGCCAGTTCCAATTGTTCAGTGAAGAAAACCATATACACCCAGAGAGAGGGATGTGAAATGTGGACAACATAACATTTTCATGATCTCTATTGATGTTTGCTTGCATTGTGTTTCCTTTCTCTGATTTTCTTTCTTTTTTTTCTTGTAGATAGGATTTTTCTTGCACAACAACTTGTCAAATATTTTAACATTAATAACATGTAGTGGACTTCCTGCCAACTAGGGGAGGGGAGGGGAATGGGGGTAAAACTTGTAATGGAAAGCTTTGTAAAGATCATTGCTGAAGAACTACCCATACATATGTTATACAAATAAAAAGCTTTTAATAAAAAAAAGAATGTGTCTACAAACATTTGAAACAAATATCTTGTTTAAAGTAGATTGAGTAATCATAAAATTTTTACTTTTCAGGAAGAAAGAGTTACAATTTCAGTGGGAAAAATCCTGTAACTTGTAAAGATATTAAAATAAATTGATGGGAAAAGGTTATGAATATGTATCATATTAAAATCAAATTTTGCTGAGGGATGACTATGAAGGGAAGATTTTATTCCTTTAAAAAGACTAAGACACTTTATCTTTAAAGGGGAGCTATTTATTCTACACCAACAGATAGATTTCACAGATGTAAATTATTGTAAGCTAATTGCCAAGTCCTTTTTGATTCTATTCTTCCAAATAATTTTCTCACCTGAATCCCAATGTTAACACTTTGATTAACACCTCAAATGCAAAACTAATGCATTTGCTTCCTATGATACCTTCTTACCTCCAGTCTATCACCTCTCCAATCCCTTTTTCAGGTAGATGCTAATCTTCCTAATATATTATTTGATATGTCACCTCTGTACTCAGAAAACTTTAGTAGATCCCCAGTGCTATCATTTAGAGTCTACAGATTTCTATCTTTCCATAATAAAAGTCTCAATTAATTACTTATGATGTTGCTCTCCTTCCTAATTAAATCATTTCTAGCATGACGCTATTAACATTGACCTTCCCTCAAATACCAAAGCATCCCACTTCACAAGCTTGCAAACTCGTTTGGCCTATACCTTCATTCAAACTCAATCACATGGATGACCACAATTTAGACCTCACTATGAACGATAATTGTACAACTTTCCTCATATTTCTGAACTCTGAATTTTCTCTCTCAGATTATAACTTACCATAATTTACTACCTTAGTCTCTTATTCACCCATATCTTTACCTCTCTTCATTGTACCACTTCTTATTCCTCTGATCCATGTCTTCAACTAGTCATCTGGCAAAGTAATCAGAAAGCAGAGGTAGAGTTTTGTAACTCCCCTTTTCAAAATTCTTTAATGATTGTCCATTGACTCCAAAATAAAATCTATACTCTTCAATTTAATATTCACAACATTATACAAAGGTTTTCCAAATTTTTACATATATATATATACATATATATGTACATATATATTTTTTCATCCACTCTGTACTTGACTTAAACTGTCTTAACAGTGACAATGCTTCGAAAAGTTCTGGCATGCAAGTCTTAGGGATGTGAGGATAGTTTGGGAAGTAAATTTATCCAGGCTGTAATTAAACCCTAACTAGTAAGTCTGGGAACATAATTCTACCACTTGGTACTATAGCTCTTGAGCCCCCCACTAATATGCTTCACACACTCAAATATAGATAGATAGGGATAAAATCATTTAGTTATACCATTTAAACTCAAGCATGATAGGTTTATTAAATAAGAAAGAAAAAGCAGGATTAATGAAAATATAACATTTATTCAATAAACATCAAAAGTATGAATAATCATAACATACAAATTGACCCCAAATCCTGGAACACTCTTAACAGTGTACACAGTAATCATAGGAGTAATGCAGGAAGGCACAAAGAGTGGACATAAAGTTGTATAAACATAGCAGTAAAGACCATCAGTAGGAAAAACCAAGTTACTAGGAGAAAATAATGAATATGAACTATAGAACTTGAGGTTCTTTTTTTAAAAATGGAAATTTTGCACCATGTCTAAGAGTCGTAATCACCTTTTAAGGGCTTGTTTTTCCCAAAGTACATATATATCTATATTTCTCTTCAAGCACTTGTATTTAAGAAGCTATTTTTCTTGTTGAACTGCTTATTGTTTTTTGTATTCCTCACACAATCACCCCACTTTCTTCTTTCAATAACTAATATACACGTTAATGTGACAAATGGATACAATCCTTTTTCTCCCTAATTCTCTACCTTTTAGAAATGGACCGGTTTTAAATAGTGATCTACTCCAACTATTGTATTCAAATAGTCTGATTCACAGGTTGCAAGAGAGTAAAATCAAAACCAGAAGAACATAGCAAAGTCTAATTCTTTATGATAAAAGAAAAAGTAAATATGAATTAAGGCAAAGATTCCTGGCAAACAACTGAAAAATGAAGTGAAATGGAAAAAATGTAGATATTTACATGTCAAAATTAACTTAAATATAAATTGTAAGAAGATTTTTTTGTTGGTGACCAACATGAAATTAAAATTTTAAAACATTAAAAAATGTCATTTTGATGGATACAAATAAAGGTATTTAACCTAGGAATATTGGCAAGTTCCAGGCTAAATTATATCTAGTCATTTAAAAATAATTCAATTATGGCTATTGTTTTTTCACATGGTCATTTACAAATATTGTCAACAACCCATTCATTGACTGCAACAACAACAAAAGTTAAGCAAAACTAATCAAGATAATGTCTATGACTTATTGTATGTAGTATGTGTAACATTGCACCCCCTATACATTGCCTCTCTCAGGGAAAGGAAACAACTAAATTTGATCATCTTTGTTCTGGAGCCAAAATCTGGCACTATAATTATCAGATTACACATTTGGCTTTGTTCTATTGTTATTTAATTATCCATCATCCTATTTATTTTAGATATATCTGTATCTATTTATCTATACATACATTATCTTCTCTGGTTCTACTTATTCTCCTCTTTCAGTTTTCACATGTTTTCCCAATTTTCTATGAATTCCTAATATTACTAATTTCTTATGGGGGAAAACAAATTATTTCATCTCTATACTATTTTTTTTTCAGTTGCTCCTCCACTCGATGTGTATCTTCTTTTTTTAATTTTCCATGATACTATAAAAAGTACTGCTATGAATAATTAGGGACAAAAGATCTACCTTTTTTTCCTATCTTTGATTTCCATATGGCATATGCCCAGTAATTGGATCTCTGGGGTAAAAGGTAGAAATAATTCAGTGATGTTCTCAGATAATGCCATTTTCCCTTAATAATGATTAAATTAATGTACAACTCCATCAACTGCATATGTATGTGTATATACCTTTTTTCCCAAACCCCCAAAATATTGACTGCTTCTATCTACTTAGACTTTTTTCATCTTTCCAATCAGAATGCTTTTAGTAAATAAATCATCAAGTAGTAGTTTCATATTGTATTTTCTATCCTAACTCATTCAAAATATTGTTTTTCTCTTTATCATTATTGATTTCACAAAAGCATTTCTCTCTCCCTAACTAATTTTATTAAAAGCTGTTTTCTGAATTTCTGGCCTCTTCCACTTTTGAACATTTTGCTATTCATCTGTGTTATCCATTAGTCTGTGCCTCATGATTTAAGTGGCATGGTCCATTTTCTTACCAATCTGCTTTATTAACATTTGCAAAAGTCATTAATAAAAATATTGGGAAAGTAGAGAACAAGATCATTAAATAGCTATTTAACACATACACACGGTTGACTAAAAATCTTAAACAATAACAAAGGCAAAACATCACATTTTCAACTTCCCAGAGTTTGAATTAAAAACTTTCTTCAAGTTTAGAATTCTGGAATAAATCACTTAATATATTAGTTTTTGAATAGGGATGGTGAACCAGCAAATGAAAGGAAAAACCATATAGGGAGATGGAGTACCAAAAACCTAAGTATCAATACATAGAGAGAAACTGAAGTTAAGGGAGAGAGAAGTAATGTTGGTGGGGGTGATTTGAGAAGACAGGAGGGGATGATTCAATTAGAGCTCAGACTGAGGGGTTTGCTATGTTGAAGAAAAAAGTCAGTTCTTAAAGAAAGAATAGAGAAAAGGAGGAGGTAATTGTATGTGATGATAAATTATTATGAGATATAGAGAAGGGGTTAAAGAAGGAGCTCAAAAAAGAATGGGCATCTATTTTCCCATTAATGTTTGAAGTAATACTGTCATTTCTAAGAATAGAAAGAGGACTGGTATAGGAGAACTGAGGAAAGAACAAAAGATTTGGAATACTGTGCGGTGAACATAATAGAAAATCAAATAGGGAATCATAAAATCACTTCATTACTTACTTCATTAAGGAAGTAATTGAGATTTGGCAACACATATTTGAAGTGGAATCAATTAGCATGTGCATTTTATTTGACTTCCTGCAACTTCATTCAGAAAACACTTTCATTGAAACAGGGTAACAAAATGATGGAAGTTAACAAGAGCTGAAAATTAAATTGATAATAGGAAAACAAAATGAATGATAGACAAGTAGAAAGTTATGC
>JAJPUD010015778.1:8497-34034 GCA_023553655.1 Myrmecobius fasciatus | reverse complement strand
AGAGAGAGAGAGAGAGAGAGAGAGAGAGAGAGAGAGAGAGAGAGAGAGAGAGAGGGAGAGAGTTTCTTTTTTAAGGTTAAAAAGTAAAAAGTTTGTGTAAAGAACACAAAAGCCCCCCGATAACACAGAAAGCCCAGAAATTTTGAGACATTACACTGATCTATGTATATAGTCTCTGACCAAATACTTAAACCAAATTTTACAGTGATGTAAGCTTTATAAAGCCACTTTACACATCTTATCTGATCCTCCTAAGAATCATTTTGTAGAGAGAACTAATCACAAAAGGGATGATGAAGACTAATTAGTGGAAATGCTGCCCTAAGACTTTCAAGGCTACAGAGCATAATGACACTGAAATCCTTACAGAATAGCTCTCATCCAACAGAGGGGCCGCTATTAGCTCAGTGTGTCTTCAAGGAGGTCCCAGCATCTCATCCAGAGTCACTGATCATGTCTCCTCAAAAAACAGCTTTTCCAACTGGAACTGCTTTAGGCTCTGAGAAGTCAGAGAGAGCTCTTGATAGTGGTGGCTCCCATCAAGGCAGACGGCGGACACGGAAGAAAGAAACACATCTGGCTGAGACATGAGCTCCCAGCTCTAGAAGGAAGGCACACTTTGTCCTTGAACCCTAGACATTCAGCCCTGAACAGGAATGACACATGCACTTAAGATGGCAATTGAAGGGGAAATAAAGAAGTACTTACGATGATCCAGGGCTTGCCGTGGGTGGGGGACCTAGGAAAAAAGGCAAAAAGAAAAGAAACATTTTAGCTTGAGTTAGCCAAGGAAGCCCAGTGGAGAAGCATGGTCAATCCATTAAGGATCAAAGGCAGTAATTGCCCTTGAGTTCTATTCCTTGTCCCAAGATTTATGGAAACTTCCATTTTATGATCCAAAACTCCAGGAGGTGAGAATGTTGATTCCCCAACTACAGTTCAGATCTGATGAATGGCACTGGAAATGCCAGCATTAAAGTGGGAATCATCCCAAGAGGCAGAGGAGGGCCCTTTAGGAGTACTTGAGACCACGGATACCTATTCCAGTCAAATCCTGATGATCCAGTTTAAAGTCAGTCCATAAAATATCATGATTATTGATCAAAACCCCCAGGTTAAATTGTAACAATTTTTGTTGGGGGGCAGGGGTACTCCAATGATTATTTGTTACGATAATAATAATAGCCTGCATTTATAGATTACTTTAAGGTGTGCCAGATATGTGCTACCATTCTCCAAAAAAAAAATTACGATTGCCTAATGACTCCAGTCAACATCCCTGGGCCCTCCTTGATCAGAACACCCATCGTTGGCCACTCTTCTCACATTTGTTATTTTTCCCTTTCCAAATGGAAGGATTTTGAGGTCAGAGCTTATCATCCTTTTGGGATCTCTAGCCTCAGAGCTTAGGACAGGGCCTGGCACATATCAAGCATTGAAAGGCAACATGAAGCTCCAAGACAATTCTGAAGAAATTCTGATGAAAAACGCTATCCATCCCCAGAGAAGGAACTGATGAAATCTGAGCACAGATCCAAACACGCTGTTTGGTTTTGGTTTTTACTTCAGTTTTCTTGGTTTTTCTTTTACAACGTGACTAACATGGAAATTGTTGTTTATCCTTCATTCTCAAAGAGTACAATGACATCAGGGAGATGATGCCGTGATGTGCAAGGAAACTGGATTAAGTGAGGGAGGGCTGTGCAAGGTCATCTGCCTCACTTTCCCCTCCAGAGCCAGCTGGGTCCAGTGGCCAGACATGGATCAGGATGACTGGAGATGGCCCTGGCTGCAATGAGAGACAGTTTGGCCATGGCCACCTCGACTCAGTGCTGAAGGCTAGGGAGCAATTGAAGCAAAGGATCTCCTCAAAAAAATCTAAATAAATAAATCTAGGAGGGGAAGACCCTCAGGGTTTGTGGCCAGAACAGAAATGATCCTTCTTTACACGCGATCTGAGTCAATTGGGACCCAAACAATGACCAAATGGCACTTGTCCTAGGACTTATTGATGGCCACTAAGGATGAAGATTGGTTTGGGTCCTTAATGACCCAAACGATCCCTAAGAAAGAAATCTAGCCGGTAAACCCCAAGAGATCTTGGGAGGATTCAGAGGTGTAAAAAAAAAAGGGGGGAAGCTTACAAGAGTATCTGTAATAGGTACAGCTTAATAAGTTCCAGCTGATTAACTACAGTTGGATATTAAAAAACCCGATGCAAAAGACAGCATCTTACCAAACTTGACAAAGAGCACTCCGGTGGTGGACACAACCTTTTTGCCATTGCTTGCAACACATTGGAAGTAACCAGTGTCTGTAGTATCCAGGTTCCGTATCCGCAACCGAGAGCCATAGTTGGTAGCTCGAAAGGAAATCCTCCGGGGTTCTTGGACTACGGGGGCATCGTTTTTAAACCAGCGGATGGTGGGGGGAGGGTTTCCGGAGACTTTGCAATACAAGTCAGCAGTCTGGCCCAGAGATGTGGTGATGTTGTTCATGGGCTCATCCAGTGTCAAGAAGGAATCTGTAAAGATAATATGGAGAGACAAAAGGAGGCGGGAAGAAGGGCCCATTAGCGAGTATCTTGGGAAACAAGAGGACCTAAAGCCCAAGCCCATCTGCGAAGAAAATCTTCCAACATTTTCAGTGGGCACTTGGGAGTAATAATTCTGCAAGAATGGCACTGCTCTGCTCAAGAAGCTTAAGTGTACTTCCTGAAAATCACGATTACCAATTTTAAAAAGAATCAATACAATATTGCAAAAAAATTATTAATGAAAATTGCCCTGAAGTTCCAGAACAAGAGGGCAAAGTAGAAATTTTTAAAAATCCATCGTTCCCCACCAGAAGGAAAACTTAGAGGATTAGCATAGTCAAATTTCGAAGTCCCAAGTTAAAGAGAAAATATAATGAGCAACAAGGAAAAAAACAATTTAAATAAATTTAATAATAATTAATTAATTAAATTATTAATAAATAAATGTAAGGATTCTCTTTCCCTTCCTCCCTCTCTCTGTTCCTTCCAGGATTCTTGGCATTTAGTCTCTCAGTACACCATCTTCAGAGCGCTAGGGTTCAACCTCTCAACATCCCTTCAGTTCCTATGAGCCAAGATGGCACCAGAAATGGAAGGGCAGTTGTGGAGTTGGACAAACCTGGCCTTAGTTCCTACTCTCCCAAATAGCCATGGGATTCTGGGCTAGTAGCTGAACTTCTCAATGTACCTGGAAACTCTCTAAGACCCAAAGTTCTGGATACACTGGTCATCTGCAATGATCTTAATATTCCAAATAATCTATTAGCAACCACTAGAAAACGTTTCGTGACAAAGTAAAGAGACAACATCAAGAGCTTCACCTCTCTTGGTTCTGGGCCATCTCATCAAGAGCCCAAACTCAGTGAGTGTCTCAATCAAACCATCACCTGCTTTGTTCCAGGGATACACAGATAATGGCAAGAAGATCCTTAGATTCATAGACTTAACCTTAGATGCTAGAAGGCAGCTTAGACCAACCCCTTGATTTTACAAATAAATAAACTGAGGCTCAGCAAGATGACCTTAGAGGCCATCCCATTCAGCCCCCTCATTTTGCATGGAAGCGATAGGAATAGGAATCTGGAAAAAGCATCAGAAACAGAATTTGAACCCAGAGCCTCTCCCTGCAAAGACACAGCTCTTTATTCCATGTCAAGTTGGCTTCTTTAAGATAAAGTAGCTTGAGGGCTAGGAGTGACAGAGAAGACTTAGAGCCACGTGGGCCATTTTCCCCGGCTCTCTGATCCTTCGCTGGGTGTTCTGGCAAGTGGGATGGGGTCAGTGATTGTGGCTTAACTTGCTGTGGGACTGTCCCTGTCTCCACCACACCTATGCCAAGGTGGAGGACAATCTAAGCCCTACCTTGTCCCGACCTTGGGGATGACCCAGGCATTTTATAGAGGAGGAAAGCAAGATTTTGGGGTTCAAAGGCTTGGGGGAGAGTAAGTGCAATGGCTTTAGGAGACTATAAACTGCCTGTGTAAACCCAAGACCGTGTGAAGGGCACAAAGGCATTATGGGATAAATGCAGGAATAGCTGGTAGGAGACACCAGGTTTATAGGAAAAAAGGAAATTTAAATCCAATCTTTGTGCTTCCTGGAAAAGGCAGGATCCAGAGGGGAGGGAAAGGACTGGTCCCATTTGTTTGTGACCTGTAGCTACTCCATTGGCAGGGATGAATGACAAGCCATTGACCTGCCTCTAGGTGGATGGAGCTGGGCAGAGTCCGTTGCACAAGGGGTTCCCCTTTGTTTTAAAATACAAATGACAGAGTCAAGGAGATTTGGAGACCACCGGGAGCTAAGGCCAGACCAAAGCCCAAGCCCACTCCAACAGGAATCCACTCCATGCCATCCTTGAGAGCAGCTCCAGGGACAGGGAGCTCATTCCAGGGTCAGGACACTGGCAGAATAACCAATCGTTGGGAAACATTTTCTTACATGGATTCAAAGAATGCTTGAAAGAAATGTTCTCTCGTTTGATCTTCATCGTGACCTTGGGAGGTTGGATGCTTTTGTTAATGCCATGTAACAGATGAGGAAACTGAGGCAGTAATACTAATAACTAATACTTAATATTTACATTAACTGTCTTGCTTTAGATTTCATTATGAAATGCTCCTCAATTAGAGAATGTCTGAACACGAAGGAAGTATCATATGAGCCCGTTCTACGTACCAGGCCCTGTGTTAAGTACTTGGCAATTATTATCCCATTTCATTTCCCCAAACTTGACAGGAGGGGATCATTTTACAAATGAAGAAACTGAGGCAGATAGGGATGAAGTGACCTCCCAGTGTCAAACAGCAAGTAAGCATCTAGGTCACATTTAAACTCAGGTCTTCCCAACTTGAGGTCCCCCACTCCATCCCCTGTGCTCTTTAATTGCATCCCAGTGACTCTTCCACTTCCTCTTGAGTTGACCTTCTGGGTCTGTTTCCTTCTTCCTCTTTTCTTAGGAACTTCATGTCCTTAGGCAATTGTCCGACCTTTCCCAGACTTGGTCTCCTCAGATGAAAGCCTGGATTTGGTGACCTCTGAGGTCCCCCCTAGATCTCAGTCTCCGAGCCTATAGCCCTATTGCTTTTTGTTCTTCATGGATCCAGAGCTAGAAGGCAGCTCAGACTAACTCCTTGATTTTTACAAATAAGTAAACTGAGGCCCAGCATCTTATCTTTTTTGTTTCTGTATATCATGCTCAGTGTCTACTAAGCAATTAATCATAACTAGTGGGATGCCCAGAGCTTCATCAAACTGGTTCTTGTGCTTCGGTCTTGAGGAGAACCAAAGAGACATCACTCTGTTAGAGTTGAGTTACCGTGTGTCTGACTGTGGCTAATTGGACCGATACAAGCCTGGAATGGTCTGCCACAGGTCGGACACAAGCAGTGAACAACTTGGGGGGGGGGTCTCCAACTTTGCTCATCTTGCATTTCTTCTGAGCTGATCACAGAGCACAGCACCTTCTCTGACCGCCACGCGGGCGGTCCTGGGCCATTATTTCCTATATCATACAATCGATTCTAAAGTTCTGAAGGGAGACCCTGGGAGTGTCCTTGAACTGATTTTTCTGACTACCTTGTGAGTGCTTGCCCTGTGGAAGTTCTCCATAAAAGAGCCTTTTTGGCAGGTGCACATTTGGCATTCAATGTGGCCGGCCCAACGCAGTTACGCTCTCTGCAGTGGAGTCGGAAGCTCGGAAGATTAGGGCGAGAAAGGACCTCAGGGTCTGGGGTCTTATCCTGCCAGGGGATCTTCAGAATCCGCCTAAGACAATTCAAATGGAAGCGGGTAAGTCTCCTGGCCTGGCACTGGTGACTGTCCAAGTTTCAGGGCATAGAACAATGAGGTCTCATTGGCTCTGCCTATCCAGGTGACCTTAGCCAAGTCACTTAATAGCTTTCTTTGCATCTATAAAATGGTGATAATAAACAGCATCTACCTCCCAGCACGGCCATAATGGCCAAATGAATCTCATGTAAAAGTCCTTGGAGAATCATAAAGTGGTAACTCTCATTCTAACCCACACAGAGCTTACAGCCCACGAGGATTCCTGAAACCAGTGGGTCAGTCATTATCTTTGGCCCGGCTGGACCACAGCTGGGATTTCTGGTTCACTCTGGGGGCTCTAATTTAGGAGGGAAGGTTTGCCTGGTGAGCGCCTGAGGAACCATGTGAATTTATGGCCACGTACCTCCGGAGACATTCGTGGATCACAGCACACTTTGCTAGCATTTTCACGGACCGATTCTTCCCAACATTCATGACTTAATTTCCAAAAAGCTCTCCCTTCTGCTCTCCTGGGAGGGGGGCAGCCCAACAATGATCCCTCTTTTGACAAGTAGAAAGTGAAATACGAAGGAAGGAAAAGGTTGACACTGTCCCTTCTGCCTCCCTCTGTCTGACCCCACCAAGTTGGTGAGCCGCCAGCCACGATTAGAACTCGGAGCTTCAGCCTCGGTATCCAAGGAGGCACACGGCAAGCTCCCAACATGATGGATCCCATTAAGAAATGGGGGGTTCCCACCATATAATAAAATGCTTAGCTATGCAGAATGAGCCCCGCCAGATATACGTAGGTCATCCCAATTGACTCGGAGAGAACACTCTGTTCACATCGTCAACCTGGAGTCGCTTTTTGCCCCTTCCCCATAAATACTTCTGCCTCACAATCTCAGGAAATATTTTTATCTTAATGAAGTCGGTGCTGAGCGTAATCTAAGTCAGCTTGCACATTCTTGAGCCGGGGCCACGAGCTGCGTTCAATAAAAGTCCTGGGACTTCTGGATAACCGCAGGGCGCGCTCTGACAGAAAGGCTTTAATCCCGCGCCTGCAGAAATGGCCAGAAGCCCCCAGACTGCCCGCTCGCTCCACGGCACTTGGCAGACTCCTGCCTAAAACGAGAGCCCAACATCAGGACCAGTCTCCGTGGAATCGGGCACGGTGTCTACACTGGACGGGCTCGGAGGTTGGCTGGGTCTGCCAGGATCCCAATGAGAATTCTCTATGACACTGTCATTTCCCCATCGAGAGCTTCTTCCAGCTCTAAATGAATGATCTACGATGAGTGGTCATAAAAGCCACCCCAACCTACCCAGTTCACTTTTGGAGGGCTATATGTGATATAAATTGAGAAAGGCTGTCCCACACTGGGTGGATTTCCTGTAATAAACTTATGGGCGATGGGCAGGCTCAAATGAACTGGGAACTGAGAATTATATTGGAAAAACCAATGTGATTCTAGACAAGTCACAGGAAAACCAAACAGGCTAGAGACCAGGGCTGTGACTACATCCGTCAGGATAAGGAAATCCTGGGTAAAGAAAGCCCCTCCACTAAAACAGGTCAGCACCTCCTTCTATCATCTCAGAGAGATGAGTGGGACAGGGAGAGCTAAAGGTCACAAAGCAGGCCTGGACCTCAGATCTTTGCAGCTCTCTTCTGGGCCAGCTGCCTCTCAGTCTAAAAATACTCAGCAGAGCCCTCCAAGTGAAATAACCTTTCATTATCTAATATTTATTAAAGGCTTACTATATGTCAGACACGATCTTAGGCAGAGTAGGTACCTCCCCTCAAGGAGCTTACGTCCCAGTAGGAGAGACATGTACCCAAACAACCACATACAGAATGGGTAGAAGGAAACCTTACAGGGGAAGGCAGCAGCTGGGGACATTGGGAATGGCCCACAGAAGATGGCCTTTGACTTGAGCATTGACAGAGGCAGGATCTCTTAAGAGTCAGAGAGAAAAAAAAAACATCCCCCATTTTTATTCATGGGGAGCCAGAGCAGAGGCATGGAAGTGGGAGATTTATTACTGTGAGTAAGGAATAGCCAACAGAAAGATGATACAGTCAATACCGTGAAGAACTTTAAAACATGGCAAGGATGTGCTTGAAACCAGGTCTCTCATCCTAGTCCATGCTCTTTCCCAAGCTACTCCATATTCAAAATCATGAAATCATTGTTCTCCCAGGCTTAGAACGCCACGTCCAATGCTTTATCCCAGCAAAAAAAATGGCCACGATTTTTATTTTTATTATTATTATTTTTTTATGGCTGAGTTATAAAGTCTCAGAGAAATGCTGACAGACCCTTAACGCTAGAGCAAGCAGAGGGGGTGCCCTATAATGAACTTTTAAATGACTGGAGATAGTATCTGGAAAGCCTAGCCTGAAATACATTTCTGCTCTTGGCCCACGGCCAAAACAAACTAAACACATCATCAGTCATCTCTGGGATTTCAATAGCACGAACAGGAGACGGACGCCATGTCATGTTTAAAAATTACACGTCCTTAATAGTGAAGATCTTGACTGATTCTGCACCAGGGAATGGAAAGAGTCATGCTTTGGGATGACTGGGTTTGGTAATCATGAAGAGAAGGAGAAGGAAGAGGAGGGGGGAGAAGAGGAGAAGAAAGAAGAAGAAAAGGAGAAGAAGAAGAAGAAGAAGAAGAAGAACAAGAAGAAGAAGAAGAAGAAGAAGAAGAAAAAGAAGAAGAAAGAGAAGAAGGATAATGAGAAGGAGGAGAAGGAGAAGGAGAAGAGGAAGAAGCAGAAGGAGGAAGAGGAGGAGGAGGAGGAGGAGGAAAAGGAGAAGGAAAAGGAGAAAAAGGGGAAGAAGGAGAAGAAGGAGAAGAAGAAGGGGAAGAAGAAGAAGAAAAAGAAGAAGAAGAAGAAGAAGAAGAAGAAGAAGAAGAAGAAGAAGAAAGAGAAGAAGGAGAAGGAGAAGGAGGAGAAGGAGAAGGAGGAGAAGAGGAAGAAGCAGAAGGAGGAAGAGGAGGAGGAGGAGGAAAAGGAGAAAAAGGGGAAGAAGGAGAAGGGGAAGAAGAAGAAGAAGGGGAAGAAGAAAAAGAAGAAGAAGAAGAAAGAAGAAGAAGAAGAAGAAGAAGAAGAAGAAAAAAGAGAAGAAGGAGGAGGAGAATAGGAAGAAGCAGAAGGAGGAAGAGGAGGAGGAGGAAAAGGAGAAGGGGAAGAAGGAGAAGGGGAAGAAGGAGAAGAAGGGGAAGAAGAAGAGGAAGAAGAAGAAGAAAAAGAAGAAGAAAGAAAAGGAGAAGGAGGAGAAGAGGAAGAAGCAGAAGGAGGAAGAGGAGGAGAAGGATGAAAAGGAGAAGAATGGGGAAGAAGGAGAAGGGGAAGAAGGAGAAGGGGAAGAAGAAGAAGGAGAAGGAGAAGAAGAAGAAATAAAGGTAGCATCCTCTGCTTTCAAAGGAGAACTCTGGGTATTTTCACTGTGTTAAGTTGACTGACCCAATCATCATAAATCCTCCAGGATTTCATGATGTTAAGTGAAACCCTGGGTGGCTTCCAAAATAAAAGCGTCTCATCTTGGCCAAGGAGGATTTATCTCTCCTGAGACCACACGGGTTAGTGACACCATCTCCCTTTCTGTAAAGTCACATCTTGAAACTACAGATTGGGTTCTGTTCACTTTTCTGGCTAGATTCTCTGGCTAGCGTATGGTAAGGGGTTGGGAGAATGAAGAGGATGAAAGATTGACAGAATTTTGTTTTTTTCCCATAAAATGAATTCTGGTGAATCAGAAAGAGCTGCACGAGCCTTCAATTCCATGGTGAATTTCTGAAATTTGTATTCTACAAGACTTAATTTTAAAAACAATTGCCAAGAGCTTTTTATTGCATGCATTTTAAGGAATCTTAACCTCCATAAAGTGTTAGAGCTGGAAGGGACCCCAGGACATCGAATAATAGCCCGGGGATTGTTAGAACATAGAACATAAAAATCTTAAACCTGGAAAGAATGTGGGAATTTATAATGTGAGAATGGGCCCTTGGAAGAGAAAATGTTAGGGATAGAAAAGACCTTAATCCTTAGAATATCAGAGCTGGGAATTATCTTGGAACATAAATTATGAGTGATAAAAGGGATGTTGTATTAGAATGTTAGAGTTGGAAGCCAACTTAGAACCAAAAAAGTTAGAATGTAGAACCTAAAACAAAGGATTAGAAAAGACTTCAGAACTGGAAGGAGCCTTAGCACATAGAATCTTAGAACTGTAAGGTTTTATGCAGTGCCACTGGATACTCACTCAGTCTTATAGGTAGGGGTCCCCAGAGGGACTTTTTTCTCCATCAGGATTCTAGAGATAGCTCTTAGGAGATTGATTTCTATGTCGCTCAGAAGCCCCCACCTGTGTGTTTCCCTTTTATTATCAGCCAGTTACATCAATTTGATTTCAGAAAAGGGTATTTACTATGGTGGTACAGTAAGTATAATTGGTATAAAACATTCCCCCCAAATTATAGGTACACTACTTGCCTGAACAGGCCAGGTCCCTGGAGAGAGAAAACTTAAGACATGTATGGCAAGGGCTTATATGTCTGGGAGTCTTTTTTTCCTTCTCAGAGTCCTCATGGAGTTTCCCTGAGTGTAACTGTACTAGGCTCTGATAACTTTCTAGAGTCCATAGCTGGTACTTCTCTGCGCCAAAAGGCGTCTCCTGCCCTTGGCTATCACCATTCTCAGGGAACTGCCTTTGCATATCTGTCTGCCAGAATTTCCTTTGCTGTCAACCACTCCATAGTCACCGCTATTGCTTCCAGTTGCTGGTAGGACTTCTGATGGATCTCTCAAACTCCTAAAGTTTCCTGGGCAGCCCAGAGAAAAAACAAAAAGACTCTTTTTCATAAAGTGCTTTCCTGTCAGGGCCTCGGCCTATATTCCTATCCTATTCAACCGACCTGTTGCTAGAACGCCTGATTCCAACTGGCTTTCCAAATAGGCCCGGGAGTGTGTCTGATTATTTCAGTCAATCACAAGACGTTTCCTGGGTAGTCCAATTTGTCTTTGCCCGGTGATCAAAGCCCTTAATTCCTCTGAAACTGATCAGGGATTTGTTTACATCGAGGTGGCACTTTGGATGGATTGATTCAGTTGGGCTGCCTGGGTCTTCTGGGATTACATTAACTGGGCTGAAAATCCCCACCGCTTACACTTAGAATATAGGATCTGAAAGGCAGGAGGGGCCCTCGAGTGTATGCATTCCAGTCCCCTTATTTAATGGAGGAGAAAACCAAGACTCACAGCCCAATCCTTGGAAATGGACACCTTGACTTCTTCGCCCAGAATACTCCTTGTGGTTTGAGGGTCCAATCACAACTGGAACAAATTAGGAATTGCCCCTTCTGGATAAAGAAAACTACTCCAAGCCTTTGGGAGGACAATGTCCAAAAACCTCCTACTTCTTGTAACTTTTTTTCAAGAGTCAAAGTCAAGCAAGCCAGAATCTAAAGAGCAAAGATCTAACACATGCTGATCACTGAAATGCTATACCAGAAATGAGAGTAACAATATCAATGAAAACAATTCAGAGTTTAAAAAAAACAAAAAGCATGGAGTTTACAGTGTGTCCTAACGGGCACAGGGAATAGTCAGTATGCATTAATTAAGTGCTTCATATTGGCAAGGCACTGTGCTAAGCAATAAAGATATAAAGAAAAGCAAAAATAGTCCCTGTGCATGCTCTAATAGGAAAGGTAACTCCTTATATTAATACTGATGGACCTGTGCTCCAGGAACTTGTAGTTTGTTTTCTTTTTTAATTTTTTTTAATTTTAAATTAATTTTTAAAGTAATTAATCAAATTTTAATTTAATTAATAATTTAATTTTTCATTTCAATAGCATTTTATTTTTCTAATTACATGGAAAGATAGTTTCCAGTATTCATATTTATAAGATTTTAAAACCCAAATGTTTTTTCTCCCTTCCTTCCTTCCCTGCCTTCTCCTCAAGACGGCAACCTGATATAGGGCACACGTGCAATACCTTAAAATCTATTTCCAGATTAGTCATGTTGTGAAAGAAAAATCTAAACCAAAGGGAAAACCACGAGAAAAAAAGCAAACCCACCAAAAAAAGGTGAAAATAGTATACTTTGGTTCACATTCTGTCTCCATAATTCTCTCTCTGGATGCAGATGACATTTTCCATCCAAACATTATTGGAATTATCTTGGATCAATGTATTTCTGAGAAGAACTGGGTCTATCATAGTTGATTATGACATAATTTTGTTGTTATGTATCAATGAGAAACTTAATATAGTCTTAACAGAGTTCCCGGGGGCACCAAGAAATGGCATATTCATAGTCACATCACCAGTATACATTAAAATCAGGATTTGAATTCAGATCTTTCTGATTCTGTAGATCAGCTTGTTATCCATTTCACCACACTGTTTCTCTTGTAGGTAATCAATCAGTCTATATTGGATTGAATGAAGGGCAACCAGGTAGCACAACGGAAAAAGCACTGGGCTTGGAATCAAGAAGAATCATTTTATGAGTTCAACTCTGGCCTTAGACATTTCCTAACTGTGTGATGCTGGGCAAGTCACTTCACCCTGTTTGCCTCAGTTTCCTCATG
Source organism: Myrmecobius fasciatus (assembly GCA_023553655.1). Taxonomy (NCBI): domain Eukaryota; kingdom Metazoa; phylum Chordata; class Mammalia; order Dasyuromorphia; family Myrmecobiidae; genus Myrmecobius; species Myrmecobius fasciatus. The sequence goes on along the minus strand of JAJPUD010015778.1, from coordinate 21,611 downwards.
TGTAAAACGAGCTGGAGAAGGAATTGGCCAAAGCACAGGATTTTCTTTGCCAAGAAAACCCCAAATGGGGTCATGAAGAATTGGACAGGACTGAAATGACTGAATAACAACTACAATTTGGATTGAATGAATCCATTGGGATGGAGGGAGAGGGGATTGGCAATTGTATAATTTTACCCAGCTAAGATTCAAAAGAATCAAGATCTGAACCATTGGATCATAGACTCTAACCCTTTTATTTTACAAATGGGGAAACTGAGGAAACAGAAAATTAAAGTCATTTTCCCACAGCTAGTAGGTATCTGGGGTATGATTTGAAGCCAAATTTTTCTAACTTCTATCCTGTTCTATTCTTTATTCTGTGTGAGACTCCAGGCAAGTCATCCCACTTCATGGAATGTATGAAGGATTCGGTCCTTGCTAGAACATTAGCTCCTCCATGGGATGGATCCAGGGCACCTGGCTTTTGGAGGCAGGGCTTTGGGTGAAAGCCTAGAAAAGGGCCAGGGGTTCACTGAAGATCTCTTTATGGAAAATCATAGAAAAGCAGGATGGGAATCATACAAGGTGTGGATGGGTTGCATTATGTACAACTGGGTCCTGAAATGAGCTCATAGGCCAAAGGTATTAAATTCATCATGAGGGAGAAGGGAATATGCACATGCAGAAATGCCCTGTGGCCATTGCTCCAGGCTTATAGTGACAGTGATGCCGTTGTTGACCACAAGGCCATTTCTAGAGCACCTTTGGGTTGATCCAACACTTTCAATACATTCTCTTGAAGTCTAGTCAAGCCACATACATTTCCCCAATAGACACCAGAGCCACCCTAAGCAACAGAACCACACCAGAGTAGGTCCTTCCCAGCCCCAGAAAAGAACACGAGGCACCCATCCCCTCACAGCCAATCTGGGGACCTCACCTCCTAGGTTTCTCTAGTTCCATCTCATTGGTCCCAAACTCAACCACTACCAATCAAGAAGGCAACTGACTGCCCAGGATCAGGCTTTGGAGCTCCCACTCACACCTGTGCTCAATGATCCATATCATTCACCCAAATATAACACAGGTAAAGCCAGACTCCCATCACCCTACCCACATACACATTCATACACAGTATGTATAATAAAAAGCTCTTCTGTCTCATGAATGGGACTAGATAAAAATTCCCTTTGATGAGCCCATTATGCTTATTTTTCACAAAAATCTTTTTCCCCCACAGTAAAGCAACTTGCCAGAATAGATTATTCATCAGAGTGATGGCTTCAGTCAGAAACTCCTGCTTTCTGAAAGTGCAACTTGGGTTAGAAATCATTTTTAATATGATTAATTAATATGATGTCACTGCAGCATCTACAGTTGGATCTGGAAGGCAACTTACAACAGAATGTTTGAGCTGGAAAAGAGCTTAGAACACAGGTGTTGGGTGTAGAAAGAATCTTAGAACCCTACTATAAAAAGTGGGATTCCACTTAGAACACAACATGGCAGAGCTGGAAGGAAACTTAGAACTGAGATGGGCCTTAGAATATAGAATGTTAGAGCTATATGGGACCTTAAAACAAAATGGTAGAGCTTCAAGGGACTGTAGAGAATGTTAAAGTTGGAGGGGACCTTAGAACTCTACTATAAAAAGTGGGATTCCATTTAGAACACAAAACATCAGAACTGGAAGGAAACATAGAACTCAAAATGTTAGAGCTGAGATGGATCTTAAAATACAGAATGTTAGAGCTATATGGGACTTTAAAACAAAATGGTAGAGCTTCAAGGGACTTTAGAGAATATTAAAGTTGGAGGGGACCTTAGAACTCTACTATAAAAAGTGGGATTCTGTTTAGAAACCAAAACGTCAGAACTGGAAGGAAACTGAGAACTCAAAATGTTAAAGCTGAGATGGATCTTAGAATATAGAATGTTAGAACTATATGGGACCTTAAAAGATAGAATGGTAGGGCTTAGAGGGACTTTAGAGAATGTTGAAAGGGATGCCCTTAGGAAGGATTGTTTGAGGGAAGTGGTTTTCAAAAGCAAAATAGTAGGGAGGAGGGAAAGGGGATAAGAAAGAGAAAAGCATAAGTTAGGGTAAATAAGATGACAGGAAATACAGAATTAGTTATTTTAATTGTGAAGGTGAATGGAATGAACTCTCCCTTAAAGCAGAAGCAGATAGCAGAGTGGATTAAAAACCAGAATCCAACAATATGTTGTATACAAGAAACACATCTAAAACATAGAGATACATACAGGGTGAAGGTAAAAGGCTGGAGCAGAATCTATTATGCTTCAGGTGAACAAAAAAAAGCAGGGGTAGCAATCCTGATCTCAGACCAAGTAAAAGCAAAGATAGACTTAATTAAAAGAGACAAAGAAGGAAATTATATCTTCCTAAAGGGTACCATAGATGATGAAGCAATATCAATACTAAACATATATGCACCAAGTGGTATAGCATGGAAATTCCTAGAGGAAAAGTTCAGAGAGATGCAAGAAGAAATAGACAGCAAAACTATAATAGTGGGGGATCTCAACCTCCCTCTCTCAGAACTTGATAAATCAAACCACAAAATAAATAAGAAAGAAGTTAAGGAGGTAAACAAAATGTTAGAAAAGTTAGGTATGATAGATCTTTGGAGGAAATTAAATGAAGACAGAAAGGAGTTTCCTTTTTTCTCAGCAGTCCATGGAACTTATACAAAAATTGACCATGTGCTAGGACACAAAAACCTCAAAATCAAATGCAGGAAGGCAGAAATAATAAATGCATTTTTTTCAGATCATGACGGAATAAAAATCACATGCAATATAAGGCCAGGAGAAAATAGACCAAAAGCCAATTGGAAACTAAATAATTTTATTCTAAAGAATGAATGGGTGAAACAGCAAATTACAGACACAATTACTAATTTCATTCAAGAGAATGACAATAATGAGACCACATACCAAAATTTGTGGGATACAGCCAAAGTGGTAATAAGGGGAAATTTTCTATCTCTAGATGCTTATTTGCATAAAATAGAAAAAGAGAAAATCAATGAATTGGGCTTGCAACTAAAAAAGCTAGAGAAAGAACAAATTAAAAACCCCCAATCAAATACCAAACTTGAAATCCTAAAAATAAAAGGAGAGATTAGAAAGGGATGCCCTTAGAACATAGAATTTAGAAGCTTTGCAACATAAAATCTTAGAGCTGGTACCTAGAACACTGAAAACGAGTTGGAAGGGGATTTAGAATCCAGAATGGTAAAACTGGATGTGATCTTAGAACATAGAATATTAGAGCTTACAAAAACCTTAAAACATAAAATGTTAGGAGTTTTAGAACATAGAATATTAGGGCTAGAAAGGATCTTATAAAGTGTTAGAACTGAATGGGATCTTAGAATATAGCATGTTAGAGCTTAGAAGGACCTTAGAACATAGATTTTTAGAACTTAGAGGGGCCTTAGAAGAATGTTAGAACTGGATGGGATCTTAGAACATAGAATGTTAGAGCTTAGAAAGAATATGAAATGTCATTTTATTATTAATTAGATTAGAATTAGAATCCAGACTAGTAAGTGTTGGAAAGGACCTTAGAATATAAAATGTTAGGAGCCATAGAACATAGAATATTAGATTTAGAAAGAATCTTAGAATCTAGAGTATGAGAAAAACTTAGAATATAGAATGTTAGAGCTTAGAGGGACCTTAGAACATAGGATTTTAGAGAGGAGATGGGCCTTAGAACTTAGAATGTTGAACTTTAGAGTGACTTTAGAATATAAAATGGCAGGAGCTTTAGGATATGGACTATTAGGTTAGGAAAAGACCTTAGAACATAAAATGTTAGCACTTAGAGAGACCTTAGAATATAGAATTTTATTGTATGTTTAACCTATATTTGATTGCTTGCTCTCTTGGGAAAGGAGGAGAGAGGAACACAGGGTTTTGCAGGGGTGAATGCTGAAGGCTCTCTTTGCTTATACTTGGAGAAATAAAATACTATTAAAATGATAATAATTTGGAAAAAGAACGTGAAATTTTAGAGGGGAAAGGGACTTTAGAATAGAGAATGTTAAAGCTTAGGAAAATCTAAGAATGTAGAATTATAGAGCTGAGAAGAGCCTTCGAGCATAGAGTGTTGAAGCTGAAGGGGCCTTACAATGCAGAGTGCTAAAGTGTCAGACTTTGGGTGATCAGGCAGGAAAGGATCTCGGCTGATCGAATGACGGGGCCAGGAGAGAGCTCAGGACGTAGAAGGTCACTTAGCTCACGGAATCTTAGAACAGACAAGAATCTTAATATGAAGGACACTAGAAAACACTAGACCCTCACTGAGAACCACAGAGACAATCTATTCCATCCCCCTCCTGCTCCCTTTAAGTTACAGACAAGGAAACTGAGTCCAGGAGAAGGGAGGTGATCTTCCCATAAAAGAGACTTTTCCAAGGTGACTACAAATAAATAACGTAGCCTAGGGTGGCACAGGGGAGAAGTCCTTCTGTGACTTATGAACCACAGATCTGGAACCCAGGACTCATCTGATCCAGACTCATCATTTTACAGATGGGGAGACTGAGGCCAGAGAGTCCAGGATCCCGGGAGAGCCCCGAACAGAGCCTGGACTTACAGGCACATTTTCATTTTCCACTCTGTCTTGCATTTCAGCCACAATCTTTCATCCTTCTGGACGTTCTTCGGGAAATTTCTGACGCACTAAGCTGAGCAGGGGAAACAAAGCCTCTCCCTGGTTGGCCTCCACATTCTAAGCCCAAGCTGGAACCCCCAGCCTCCCTCCCCCAGCTTTCCCCCTTTTCCGACAGTTTATTTTTGAAGCAAAGTGATTTGGGATTCATCAACAAATATCCACAGCAGGCCGTAAACTAAGGCCCCGATAACCCTCCAGGGACTCGGCCGTCGCTTTGGGGGCCCCCCCGTTAGTGGCTAGTCCGGCCAGGGACCCCGAGTCGGCCCCATTAAGCAGCTTCTCTGAGCTATGTGCCTCAAGATTAATGCCATGAAGTCAAGAAAAAGCAGTTATTTTTGACATTATGACATACAATCACTTCACGATCTGGTTCCTATTAGTCTTATTTCTGCCTTTTAAAGGCCTATTTTTTACAGAAAATGTCAGGAAATTCGGAGCAGAAACTTACAATAAAACACGTCCCCTGACCCTCCGTTCTATCAATCTTTCAAACAAACAGATAGCTGGGGACGTCAGCAAGGGGCAGCTCTCTGCTGTTACCTGGCAAAACCCCGGGGCCGGCCCTTACCTGGCCACCACCTGAGAGGGCGGCTTGGATAGAAGGGCCGCGGGCCCACGCGGAGAGGACCAGGCTCCGGAAAGCTCGGATCCTTTTCCTTTCGTTCCCCCCCACCCCGATCCAATGGGTCCATATTGACAGCTCCATCATTCACAACCGGGACCTTCACAAAACGCCCATTTCTCAACCAGGAACGCGCTCTCTGCCGGTGGGAAAGCAAACACGGGCTGCTAATGTAGTGTGCCTAAGAAAACTTGCAAACAAAGTGCACTTAATATACTGCCTTTGCTCCCTGCCGGGCCCTTCGAACAGAGTCTGAATCCCCAGGACTGATGGGAGAGGGGTGATTTACAACCAGGGAAAATGAAAGAACTAATTGTGCATGAACAAGAAAGCTGTATTTCTTCTGCTTTCAACAAATGAATCCACTTCCCAGCCAGATATTTCAGGGGAGACCTAGAGAGCCCAATGGGCAGAGCGTCGACCCGTCAGTGTCCAGGGGACACTGGGGACCAGGCCCGCGATTGATGAGCACGGTGTCTGGCACAAAGTAGGAGCTTAAGAAATGTTGATTGATTGATTGATTGATTGATCTTCCAACAAACCTGCTTAACAACTTATAGACCTTATTGCTTCCTATATCATGCTATATCACAACTCAATTTTTGGTTACCGGGGAGAGCTTCTGAAGGCGTCTTTGGATAAAAGCACTTCCCTCAGCTTTTGAAAAAAATATTCAGTTCAGTGTTTTCCTTATAGTCTGGAGGAGAAGCCAGGAACATTGAAAGAACAAGTCACTGATTTTAGTAAGTGCCTACTATGAGCACTGCTAACTGATGGGGACACGGCAATCTGTGTTGAAGGCAGGGCATCTTCTGTCCCGAGGGATCATCATAGCACAGCCCCAGTAATAGTCGGGTTCCCAGAGGCAGAGCAGGACACTCCAGGCTCATGAATCCCTTAAAGAAAATAAAGCTCTTTCCAAACCTTGGCTGCCCTTCTCAGAAGCTGACTCTGGGGAGCCAAGATGGAGGGGAGCACTTGATGACAGGGAGCCAGCCTCAGGCAGAAGGTAAAGACTCCTTCACATCCTCCTGGTCTTTGTCCCTATGGGGCCTTTGGCGGGTCTGGAGCCGTCCTGAGCTGGGACCAAGAGGACAGACCTTGCTCCGAGGAGCTCTGACCCAAAGATCCACAGGCCAGGCTGCTCAGGGACTATTAGCTTTGGATGGCAAGTTCTAGAGCGCTTCTACGGATACCTGGAACAACCACAATGGTGTGAAATAATGGGAAAATCGCTTGTGAGATTCTTCTGAGGGTCATTACCACCTGTAGCTTCCTCAGAGAAAGGTACGTGGGACAGAACATCCAAAGAGTCCCAGGCTTGGGAGTCAGAGACACTGGATTTTGAATCCTTCCTCAGATGGTTTGGGACTCTGGGCAAGTTATTAACCCACTCACCCTCAGTTTCCCCATCTGTAAAATGGAGAGGACTTCCTCCCCTCCCCTTATAGGCCCTCAGTCTTTTCAAGGCTCTTCAAGAAGTCATCAGGATTCCCTGAGATGTTAATGTTAATCCAGGCATTAAATTGAATTCTCCTTCTTGGCGATGATCACCCCATGCTCCCACTGAAGCCAAGAAGAATAAGGCTAATTTCCTAATCCATCCCATCAAATTGGAGAAGGCTTAGGGGAGGCCATTGGTACAGTCTGCCATTTTACAGGCAAGGAAGCTGGGCCTTTGGGGGAGCAGAGCATTGCTTGCCAGCCCAGCTTCAGCCCGTATGGGACCTGGCCACCTTCCCGAGCCGGGGGGATGCTTTCTGAGGTGCTCCATCCACAGGGGTGGCAAATGCCCATTTCTTCAAACCAAGGACATTTCTACCGGCCCCATCTCCCCACACGTGGAGGGCGAGGGCCGGTGTAAAAAGGGGACAGAATAAGGGACAATCTGCTCAGCATCTTCCACTAAAGCCAAAGGGTTCCCTTTCCATTTTTACACTCCTTAGACATGATGCCCCTTGGAGGGAGATAGGTGCCGACAATAAGATCAATAACGCCAGAGGCAGTGGACTCCAGTGGTCCAGGGTTCAAACCTTGCCTCCGAAGCTTAGAACACAACTACATGACTTTTTGTGTAGATGGGAGGAGAGGATTTTGGAATTGTGATTTCATCAAATTGAGGAAGTCCCACAGTAGACACTTCCTCCTCCAAGGAGGGTCAACTGTAACTGGGAGCCTTCTGGGGCACTTTGATAGGAGGCATCAAAGGCAGGAAGGGAGCAGTCAGTATGTGGGTGCATGAGTGGGGGACAGGGTGCTCAGAAACCCCTGACAATCTTCTGTTGCCTACTTCTGCCAGTCCCAATATGGCTCTCTGTCCCTAAGAGGGATGGCCTGCAGAGAAAGGGGGTCCCATCATCCTCTGGCCTCCCTGGGACTCAGTTTCCCCTCTTTGAGAAGAAGGGAAGGGCTTGAAGGCCTCTGGGATCCTCTCCAGCCCTCCATCTGGGATCTCAGCTCTTAGGGGCCATCTCACCAAAGACTCTCACGTTATTGGGAAGGTCCAGAAAGGGGGGACTAAGAAGTCAGAGGTAACAGAGCTCTTCAGCAGAGAATTCAGGAGCAAAATCCCAGGATGCTGAAGCTCCGACCGGTCTGCTTTGCCCCTTGCCAACCGGTCATGGCAGAAGCTTAATGAGCCGAGGCGAAGGCCCAATTGCACGAGGTAGGAAAAACTGAGTCGGCTTCAGCAAGGGGAGCCCGCCGGCCCAATCAAGACTCCGGAGTCGGCTTCCATTTAATGCACAAAATAGCAGAGAGAGTAAATTCAAGGCAGGAGATATTTAACCATGGAACTCTGACAGGAACTGCCCTGAAGTGATATCCTTTGGCGCTAAGGAGACCATTACCCGGCTTCTCCTGTCCCACGCAGGAAATCTGGCCTGGCACGGGAATGCAGAACTTCCCAGCCTTGCCTAAAGATGCCGATGTGACTGATGGATCACAGAGCCCGCCTCGCGGCGGCTGCTTTGTTTGAGCTTTCCCTTCTTGGAACCTTTGCCTGACAAACCACTGGACCCATTTCCAAGGCTGGACAGCAAGTCGATCTCCTGGGGGCTCTTGAAGGCTGAAGGACACCTGAATGTGGCTGTGGACCCCGGGATGATGGATGGAGGCCGGGGGGGTGGTATACCAGCTAGAGCATCAGGAAGTGCTGAGTTCAAGTCTTACCTCCCAGTCATGTGCAACTGAGCAAGTCACTCAATCTCTGTGAGCCTCAGTTTACTCTTCTAAAATCAGGGGGTCGGTCTCATTAGACTGGGAGCTTCTTGAGGGCAGGGACTTCTTTTTGCCCTTCTCTGTATCCCCGTGCTCAGAAACCCCTACCAATTTTCTGTTACCAACTTCTGCCAGTTCTGATATGGTCTCTGTCCCTAAGAGGGATGACCTGCAGAGAAAGGGGGTCCCATCAGCCTCTGGCCTCCCTGGGACTCAGTTTCTCCTCTTTAAAAAGAAGGGAAGGGCTTGAAGGCCCTGACACACAGTTGGTACTAATGAATGCGTGGGGACTTGACTCAACGACCTCCCAGCTCCATACCATATAATCTCTCCAGTTCCCACTGGATTTAAAGCTAAAATAAGATCAAGGTCCCATGGGGATGGCTAGATGGTGCAGTGGATAGAGCACTATTCTTGGAATCAGGAAGATTCACCAGAGATAGTATGAGAAAGTACTGACTTCCTGCCTGTGCCCCCCCGAGATCCCTTCTCTCTCTAAGCTGCCTTTATTAGCCTTGTTTTCAGGGTGAGAAGCACCTTACTGATTCTTGAGGGGAGCATCCTTAGCCATCGGTGGAGCTCCAACCTCTTATGGTTTCCTGAGCCTCACTTTTATCATCTGAAAAAGGGGCTAATAATGTCTACTCTCTGTAGCATAGGGTTGTTTGGAGGCTTCATTGAGATAATGGACGTAAAGAGCTTTGCAGACCTTAAAGTAATATAGAACCTATATTATAATTTTAATTTATATTATATTATGTTAGATATTACCATAATTATAATAACCCTACCTCCCTGCCTTAAAGAGTTACAAAGCTCTATGGGAATGTCAGCTCCTTTACAGATTTCACCAACTTCTGTTCCACTTCCTTTTCATTCACATATAAAGAACAGGAAGGTTCTAAGAACCAAAATGGCGGCAGAGTCCGAGAGAACCTCCAAGGCCAGACCCTCTGTCATTATGGAGCTGCTCTATCTCCTAGAGAAAGGAAGCTGCCTGAAGGAAGTGTCTCCTAGTGGGTCCTAGAGTCTCAAACAGTGTCTTGGATACAGTAGGCTTGTTAAAGCGGACTGGGTTCTAGCCAGGAGGCACCTGAGTCCGGAAGACCACGGCCGTTGCCCAGGACACCCTTTGGAAGAAGAGCGGGACACAAAATCGCACAAGGAGAAGACTTATGACTCAGGCTTACGGATTTAGAGATCAGCTGGTCTAGATTGCTCCCTTTATAGATGAGGCAGCACATGGCCTCCGGCCGCCTTCCTCCGGACGCTCTCTAGTTTCCTACACTGGAGTATCCACGTAGAACCAGCAGCAGGGCCGACATTCAAACACAGCCCCCCCCCCGACATCACACTCAATGCTTGTTCACTACGACCCCCTGTCCCCAGCCGTATGGGTGCTGACCCACCACCCCCAGTGTTTTTTTTCCCTCTGATCCTTTCGATGCTGGTTCAGAGAGGGATTTGCCAGGAGGAAGCACTCAGGAGAAATTTTCAGGGAGCAAGACAGGCCTCCTGGGACCCAAGCCAGCCCAGGGAAGTCAAGAGCACATTTCAGGGCTAGTGCAATTATTTATGACTCGGCGAATGTTCCTCGTCTTAGCCAGGATTACCGCAAGCGGTGCCCAGGGAGCAGAGAAAATGAGCCCCCGTGATAGGAGGGAGATAAATCTTCAGCTTGAGTATAAATGGAAAGAACAGAAGCCCAAGCACTTCTCAGCTCAGGTCCCTCCGACGGTCGGCTGGGTCTGAGATTCCCGGGCCAAAGCAGGGCCCTCTGTTCCCTTCTCACTAACGTGACCCCCTTTAGGGCTGGGTGAGCAAGGGAAGGTGATGATGAAAGACTGAGGCTTCAGGTGCCCAAAGTTCTGGTAAGCCTGCCCCCCCCATGCAGCCTGGAGGGTGCTAGCTGCTCCTCTGTCAATGGCAAGGCAGGGGTCACCCCCCAGTGGAGACAAAACAGCCCAAGAAGCCCCTTCCTTTCTCCATCTTCATCAGCTACATCATCTCTTCCTTCTCCCCTGCCTCAGGGCTTCCCTTGTCTGTATGGAGCTTGACAAAGTCAAGGGAATAAGGGCAGCCAGGGGAGGGGGGCGGCTTCAGCAGCAGCCCCGGCCGAGGGGGCCGGAGCTGGCAGCGGGAGGGCGAGCCTCCCCCTTGGCAAGGCTCACGCCATCTGCACAGCTCCCAGGGCACCCAGAGCAGGTCCCTGGCTGAGAGCGGTCCCAGGCCCTCCCCACCCGGATACCACTTGGGCTGTTTCCACGTTATAATATTCTGCTGACTCTGATTCATCCCGGAAAAGCTAACACAGCAGCAGATCTCAACAGGATCCATTACAGGGACTGGGAATGCCTCTGTCAGATGACTCTCAGGAGGAAAAGTCAGGGTTGTAACGAGGATGGGGCAACCAGAGCTTTGTCCCAGGGCACAATTTCAACAACCAAGACGATAAAGTTTGGAACTCACAGAGGAAGAATAAGTCATCACCCAATCCAAAGACCCTGCCAGATGGGAGATTTGGCGATCCTGGGAAACCTCATCTGGTTTACTGTTCATTGTACAGAGAGAAAAAGAAGCTTAGAAAGATTTAAGGAGCTGCCCACACTCACACAGGGAGCAAGCATCGGAGGTGGAACCTGAATCCGGGGCTTCTGACTCCACTACGTACAGTGGCTGGGCTTGATTCTTGTCCCACTGTTTCCCTGGGTCCTACACAATGAATCAGCCTCAAAGCACTGGCCCAGCTCCCTGCCTACTTGGCTATTTCTCCTTGCACCCCCATCCACCCCTTCAAGCTGGAGAACTGAAGGAACAAGTCACAAGGCTGGACTAATTCCCCTCAGCACAAACATTTCCTAGTTACAAAGTCAGAGGCAGAGCTGCAACAAGGCAGGGTCAACTGGGGCTTTGCCTTAAGGCAGTGACATTGAAGCGCCACGTTTAACCCTTCCAAAGTTGCATTTAGCACATGTGAGCAGGGAGCGGCTACAGCTCTTTCTTCCTCCCTCTGCCATGTTCTAAGTTAACACTCCAATGTGGGAGCTGGAGCCACATCCAGAACCCCAGTGTGGATGAGGAGGGACCTCGGCTGAGTCGCTCTTCACATCATGGAGCCTGATGATCCAGACCCTCACACACTGCGCGGAGACACTCTCCTGTGAGAACTGTGCAGATAAAGATGCAACAGCCCTGAAAACAGCCCCGGAAATGCCAGGATGAAGGAAGGAAGGAAGGAACGTCCAAGACGCTCCACGTGAGTGGAGCCGGGCCCTGGGGGAGAGCTCTGGGGAGATAAGAACACAGAGCCCATGTTCTGGAGCTTAATGAGGTAAGTGGCTGAGGTGAGAGTGGGGCTCCGGGAGGAAGTCACGGAGGGACATCCATGATGCCGCAAGACCCCGGAGTGATGGGCCCCGTCCAGGCGCCATTGGGTTGCTATGACGACTGTTCTCATGGCCAGCGGAGAAAGCTGGAGCGGATCGGTCAGAGGGCAATGAGCCTGGTCATTGGTCAGGCAGACAAGGAGAACGTTCACTAATCCAGAGCCCCGAGTAAGAGGCTAATTAAAATTGGATCGGGGCTGGAGAAGGCGAGATCCTCCAATGCTGGGATTGCTTGATTCAAGGTCTGGCCACAGGAACCCTTCATAAATCCCTGGGGATCACTTAAGTAGTCCATGAGTTCTTAGATTGGTCAGTAGAGGTCAGCCATCAAGCTCCTCATTTTACAGATGAGGAGACTGAGGCAAGAGACTTGTACCCTAAGGTCGTGCAGACAGGAAGGGGCAGAGCAAGACTGGAATCCAGGCCCTCTAAAGCCGGAAGAAGGAGGCTTCAAGGCCATGAAACTTCCAGAGAGTAAAAGGAGAGAAGCCGCAGAAAGTAAAATGAGCAGGCTTCCCATGGAGCCTCCCAGCCATGCGCTGGGGCAGCCGGGAAGCCGTGAGCTGAGCTCTCCACCCCAGCTCGCCGTTAGTAAGAAACTGCTTTCCTTCAGCGCACTCTGTTCGTGATTATGAATTAGAAAAAACTTACATTTCTATATTTGTCAGAGTTTTACAGTGTCTGATACATAGTTGATGTTAAATAAATATTTTTCTTTCCTCCTTCCCTTCTTTTTTTCCTTTTTTCTTCCTTCCCTTCCTCCGACTCTCCTTCCTTCATTCCTTCTTCCTTTCTTTTTTTAATCTTCCTTGTCACTCTCTCCCTCTCTCCTTCCTTCATTCCTGCATTATTCCTTCCTTCCTCCTTCCTCCCCTCTCTCCCTTTTTCTTTCATCCCTCCCTCCCTCCCTCCTTCCTTCCTCCCTCCCTCCCTATTCACAGAACAAAGTCCTAAAATGACTGAGGTGAAATAAATAACAGTAATGATGTTGGGAGTTGCTCCTTTCTTTCCTTCCTCCCTTCTTTTTTCTTTCCTCCCTTTCAGCTTTCTCTTCTTCCTTCTTTCCTTCTTTTTTCTTCCTTCTCTCCTTCCTTCTCTCCTTCCTTCCTTCCTTTCTTTCTTCCTTCCTTCCTTCCTTCCTTCCTTCCTTCCTTCCTTCCTTCCTTCCTTCCTTCCTTCCTTCCTTCCTTCCTTCCT
>JAJPUD010015777.1:0-36260 GCA_023553655.1 Myrmecobius fasciatus | reverse complement strand
CATATGAGTGACCTTTCAACATTGACCTTTGCAAAAAAACTTTTTTTTTTTTTTTTGTAGGAATGGATTTTAAGGATGGAAGATAGCTTATGCAAAGACATAGGAAAGGAAGATGGAAAACTGAGTTTAGGGAAAAGCAAGTGGGCCACTTTGTCTGAAATGGAGAGCACTAGAAAGGGAATAATATGAATATAAGTAATAAGACTGGAAAAGCATATGGGAACCAGGTTTTGAAGGGCTTTTGAAATTTTGAAAGGCCAGGTTCAGGAGTTTATATTTTAGCTCATAAGCAATAAGATTTTAAAACTGAAAGGCATTTGATGTTTTATGCTTATAAGATCACACCTTCCTTTTGACTTAATTACCCTCATCACAGTTAGACTTTTGTGCTGTCAGTGATGTTGGTTTAAAACATACCAACACATAGACACACACACATGTACCCACACATACCACCCCCCCCACACAGAGTTTGACTCCATGTAGCATGATAACAATACTTGCCTTGCCATGAAATATAATAATGAATGTACCAGAAACTAAATTGCATTTGAGAAACTTTATTGCTATAACTTGGAAGCTGATTTCAAAATAAATAAAACCAAAGGGTGAATATATGATTAGCTGTTCTTTGTAGTAATATGTATATAATATGTAATATATAATAAATGAATTACATTTGAAGATATACAATTCTCCCCTCTCCTAGTTTATACCCACTTGCATCTTTAGCCTAATTGCATTACTTTTGTTAGTGTAAAACCTTTTCAACTTCAAGTAATCAAAATTATATATTTTATTTTTTGTAATAACCTCTATTCCTTTCTTTTAAAAAAACAATTTGCCTCCTAGCCATAGTTGTGTATAGTACTTAAGAAGTTCTCTTCTAAATAGTTTGATCTTTAATATTCAGGTCATACATATGTATATCTATCTATCTAAACACACATTTTAAATTTAAATTTATCAAGTAAAATAGTAAAATATTGATCTAAACTTAATTTCTGCTAATTGCTTTCTAGTTTTCCTCGAAATTCTTTTCAAATAAGTAATTCTTTCATAGTTAATTCATAATTTTAGATTTATCATAAACTGAAATTGAAGTCAATTATTTTTCCTTATGTAATCTGTTGCCTTAATATCTATTTTTTTTATTTTTTGGGAGAGGGTATAATACTATACCAAATGGTTTTGGTGATCACTGTTTTAACAATATAGTTTAAGATCTTCAAGTGCTATTAATCATTATTTTTCATTATTTCCTCTGACACTTGTTTTCTGTAAATAGATTTACAAATTAGTACAACCATTTTGGAAAATAAATTGTAATTATTTAAATAAAGTTACTCAAATATCTATATTCTTTGTCTTAGAGATTCCATTGATAGGCTCGTACTCCACAGAGGTTAGTGACAAAAAGAAATGCCCCATATAACCCAAATTATTTTTAGCAATTCTTTTTAGTCTCAAATAAGTGAAAATGAAGGTAATGTCTGTCAGGTAGTGATCAATCAAAATATAAGTATGATATAATATTACTGTGCTGTAAGGAATGATGAACATGGTTAATACAGAGAAGCATGAACAAATGTATAAACTGATACAAAATTAATTGAGCTGGGCCAAGAGTCAAGAAAAGAACATATGTCTTTCCCAGAAAAAAGGAAGGAAGAAATATAGTGGGAAATATAAATGCAAAATATATTAATAAAAACATACTTTATAAAATAATCTACTGTTATGAGCTATGTATCTGTTCTTCAGATACCACATACATATAAAATGATGTCATTATTGGTATAAATTTTGTAAAAAAGTATTGACTAAAATGATAATTTTACTTAATACAAATGTGCTTATTATGCTATTCCAATAATATATACAACAAAGGTTTTCAAATGAATAATTATTGGAAAGCATACAAATAAAATGGAAAGGATATTGGAGTTGGAGTCATAAGGCATTTGCTGAAGTTGTTTCCTCCACTTATTAACTTCAGATGTTGAGAACTCACTTATCTTTTTAGAGCCTCAACTTACTCATATTTCAAATATAGATAATACATGTATACTTTCTTCACAGGAGTCTTGTGAAGAAAATGTTGTATAAACTATATGCTAGTATACTATCAACTGTGAGCTACCACTACCATTTTGAATTGTGTTTTTAAAGCTGAATTATATACCAAACATTTTCTGTAATATTCTTCTTTTTTTTTTTTTTAGTTCAGAATATGTCAGTTATTTGAATGTTCTCTGCACTGATGCAGATTCTAATATCATTCCTACCCTAAATGGTTTTATGAGTTTGCTATGGCCCCTCTGAAGTATTGCCTGATGTCCAGCCTTATGATGATAAACCCTTGAAATATTATTCATTCTATTTCAAAAGTAATGATTCATATTTTTTCATCTAATTTAGTTCAGTTTAATAAATATTAATTGGACACCTGTTATGTACAATGTACATGATCTTGGTTGGATTTGCCAGAGTTTGTGCTAAGCTAATATAGGTTTTTTGTTTGTTTGTTTGTTTGTTTGTTTGGTTGGTTTTGTTTTTTTGCTGAGGCAATTGGAATTACGTGACTTGCCCAGGGTCACACAGCTAGGAAGTGTTAAGTGAGATGAGATTTGAACTCAGGTCCTCCTGACATCAGGGCTGTTGCTCTATCCACTGCTGCCCCTGATATAGTTTTTAGGCTAAAGTTATATCATGATGAAATATCAGAATAAAATTTTAGTAGCTGTGATTATAATTTTTAAGAATATAATTGGTAGAATTGAATGAATAGTTTTCTGACCTTTTTAAAGCTTGTTTAGTTTAAATGGCCTAGATGGTGAGAAATCTGTTTTTTTGTGGGTTTTTTTTTTAAAGAAAATATTGGACAAATATTTGGAACATTAAAATATAATTTCTCTTATTGTCCTCATCTGATGTGCATATGAACATATTTTTTTTAAACCTATATAGGACTGAATTTGCTCTTAAAGAAATCATGTCCTCTGGAGGAGCTGAAGATGATATCCCACAGGGAGAGAGAAAAACAGTCACCGATTTTTGTTACTTACTGGATAAATCTAAGCAGCTGTTCAATGGGTTAAGGTCAGTAAATTGTTAATATTTTACTGTGAATGGCAAATGACCCCAAATATTCTATAGCATTGAATCTTTGTGGTCCTAAATGTGCCCAAGTTTTCTAAAATTAATGGATAATATATTTTGTAGAGATCTGAGAGAAAACTTACACAAAATTTTTCTTATTAGAACATCCTCTTAAAATATATGTGAGTTAAAATATACGTGAGTTAAAGACATTTGCGAAGTGGATTGTTTGTAATATTAAACCCATATTGAAGTCTGTGATTATTTTAAATGATTGCAAGACTATCATTGATTATTATAAATGATTATAAGACTACCATTCTTAATTTCCTGATACTGCATGAGGCTTGGAATTGAGAATTCCTTTTACCATACTTTGGATTCCATTAAGGAGAATAAAGTATATCAGTACATTTGTACTGATAGTATAATCTGTAAGGCAGTACACGTTGGAGAATAAAACATATAAGTATAATTGTGTAATCTTCTTTCTTCATGTCTAAGGAAGAAGTTACTATGTAGGACAAGCTTAGAGTTGAGGTATTTTTGCTTCTAAATATTTTTGTTTTTCTTTCACAGTATATTTCTGATTTTTTTTTTTTTTTTTTTTTTTTTTTTTTTTTTTTTTTGGAAATTTGCTATATGCAGTTTTCATTGAGAAGATAACTTTCTTTTCTTCATTTTTCTGTTCTTACCACAAAAGCCATCCTGATTTCTTCAGGAATGAGTCATGCCAGATTAACCTCATTTTCTCTCTTGACAGGATCAGTTGTTTGGTTATTTTTCAGTCATGTCTAACTCTTCATGACCCCATTTGGAGTTTTCTTGGCAGAGATACTGAAGTGATCTGCTATTTCCTTCACCAGCTCATTTTACAGATAAGGAAATTGAGGGTTAAGTGACTTGCCAGACTCACACACCTAGAAAGTGTCTGAATTCAGAACCAATACTCTGTCTACTGTGCCATCTTACAATAAGATTTTATATAAACAAGTATATAAGGGGAATGTTATGGATGTAATTTACTTAAGTCCTAGCAGAACCTTCATATCTCACAAACAAATTTATGAGTTAAACAACAATACTTCAGATGAAATCAGAATTGTTTGATTGCTAGGCTCAAAATTAATAGGTCAGTGTTAGCATGGCAGGGGTTTTTAGTTGATTACCCTATAGTTCTGTACATGGCTGTAGATAGTTTATCAATGACTTAGGTAAAGGCTCCTCAGTTTTGCAAAATGAAACAGATGAGAGGAATAGTTAATACACTGGATAACAGAATCAGGATCCAAAATAGAATAAGATAAAACTCATTGGGAAATAAAGATAGTTTTATGTGCAGGTTAAAAAAAAAAAAAAACAACAAAAACACCAAAATCCAAATAGTTCCATAAGTATGTAGGAAGTATGGGGAAAAAGGAGAAATGGATCTGGGAGTTTTAGTGAACTGCAAACTCAATATGAATTAACTATAATGTGGCAGCCAGAAAAACTAGCACAATCTAAGGGTTATAAAACTATGCATATCCTTTGATCCAGCAGTGCCATTCATGAGTCTGTATCCTAAGGAAATCATAAAGGAGGGAGAAGGATCTACATGTGCAAAAATGTTTATAGCAGCTCTTTCTGTGGTAGCAAGGAATTAGAAAATGAGTAGATGCTCATCAATTGGGAAATGGCTGAACAAGTTGTGGTATATGAAGGTAACGGAATATTGTTCTATAAAAAATAATGAACAAGCTGATTTTAGAAAGGCCTGGAAAGATTTACATGAACTGGTGCTGAGCGAAACAAGAACCAAAAATACATTGTACACAATAACAGAAACAATGTGTGATGATCAGGTATGAAAGATTTGGTTGTTCTCAGTGGTTCAGTGATCCAAAGCAATCCCAGTAGACTGGACAGAAAATGCCATCTCCATACAGAAAAGGAACTAAGGAGACTGAATGTAAATCAACACATACTGTGTTTACTTCTTTTTTCTGTTTTGGGGTTTTTTTTTTTTCTCTTCAACATTTCCCATGGTTTTTCCTTTTACTCTGATTTTTCTCTCCCAACATGATTCATAAAGCAATGTGTACTAAAATAAGTTAGAAAAAAAAAACTGGTGGGGGGACTTGGGAATCAGAGAAGGAAAGAGGTAAAGGAAGGAAAAAAAGAAACTTGCCTCAAGTCCCAGTAAATGTCAGAGATAGGATTGGAAAATAATTCTTTTTGTCTCAAGTTCAACACTGTATCAATTATGTTTATTAAGTATATTGTGAATTTGACACCTAGGATCTCAGGACATTGGAGGATTGCTGCTTTTCTTTAAATTTATATTGAGATTGAATCAGTGAGATGATAAGACCCACACAATTAACTTCCTGACTTTTTTTTTAAACTAAAAAAAAATCCCCTCTTTAACATGTATTAGAGATGTTCCTTTAGTTTTCAGGGGCTTCAGGGTGGTGATTGTTAAGGAAGCAAAATATTATCTGATACTTACATTTCTAAATCTCAATATTGGAGGATCTTTAACCATTATTTGATTTGGCAAAAGACAGAGAAAAGGGGGCAGCTAGGTGGCGCAGTGGATGGAGCACCAGCCTTGAAGTCAGGAAGACCTGAGTTCAATTCTGGTCTCAGACACTTAACACGTCCTAACTGTGTGACTCTGAGCAAGTCATTTAACCCCAATTGCCTCATCTCCCCCCTCCCCCCCAAAAAAAGACAGAGAAAGGGAAATCGCAAACCAGAAGAGAATTTGACCCATTTTATAGGTGATTTGACGTCTGGTTTTTGTGGCCTTTGCTGTAGGTTTATTTTTTTTCCTCTTTTTCTCTTTTGCTGAGGCAATTGAGATTAAGTGATTTGCCCAGGGTCACACAGCCAGGACATGTTAAGTGTCTGAGACTAGATTTGAACTCAGGTCTTCCTGACTGACTTCAGGGCTGGTGCTCTATCCACTGCACCACCTAGCTGCCCCCCTTTGCTGTGTAGTTTTGAAAAACCCTCCCCTTCACAGATAGTCATGAAATTATACACAGAATAATGATGGCTAAGATTGTTCAAGATGAAGTTCTGATTTAAGTCTTTAATTTTTCTGTTCATTTATTGAAATAATGATGAGAGATACATATGTAAGGTGAAGATAAGGACAGCAATTAGGAGGATTTTGTAATTATCTAGGCAAGAAAAAATGTGTATCTGAACTGGGTTGGTGGCTGTATGAGTAGAAAAGGAAATAGATGTAAGAGATGAAATGTACAAGATTTAACAGCTGATTGACTAAGGGTAGAGGGACACACATATATAAATATGTATATGTGTTTGTGTTAGGGTAATGAGGTGGCCCTATAGATAGAGTGTTGGTCCTGGAGTTAGGAAGACCTGAGTTCAAATCCAGCCTCAAACACTTATTAGTTGTATGATCCTATAGTGAAAGAGCTTTGGACCTATAGACTTTGTGAGTTATTCTGGCCTGACACTTTACTAATTATATGATTCTGGGCAAGTCATTTAACTATATTTTTATATTTGAATGACCAGTATTGATAGTTCCTTATTTCTGAACAACTTTATCAGGTTGTATAGAGTAGACTAGCTTTATCTCATAAATTAATCAAATCTAAAGGTAATCAGAAAGCATCAGCATGACTTGAAGCTACCAGGAGACTACCAATAGCTATGAAGCATGTCTTTATTCCCTGGGTCAATTGAGGATTGGGACACCATACTTACTGTTTAAGACAAAAAAACAAAACCCTAACGTACAAATGGAATGACCCTGATAGAGAATCTCACAACATAACTGTCCAGCTTTACAACCTTGGAGTCATCCTTTACTTTTCTTATTCCCTTACTTTTCATCACTTATTCAACTTGTATTGATTCTATCTCTCTAACATCTCCAACAATCTCCTTTTTTCCCCTACTCACACTTCCATCATTTTAGTCACTGCCTCTTCTAATCTGTGCTGCTCATGGCTGCCATAGTGATATTCTTTTAGCACAAATCTGACCATGTTTTTCTCTTTCAAGAATTTTTAGTGCAAGAAATTTAGCACAAATCATAGACTCTTTTGGTAGTCTAGTAGATCCCTTGTCAGACTACTCTTTTTTTTTTTTTTTAACTAATTGGAGGGAATGCTAAATTTCATTTTGATGTTAGTGAAAATAGAAATGTAAATTTTCCCCCATTCATTTTCAGAGATTCCTTGAAATGTGGTTTATGTTCCATGAATCATAGGTTAAAACCTTTGTTTTAGAGTCTTATTTTTATTCCTAACATAACATACCTTGCAAACTTTAGTGTACATAAAAAGATCAATTACCATCATCATTGTCATTATCACTATTTTCATAAATTAATGAAAAGGTGTATGTGTACACAAATACATATAGTTAGCAGTTCAGATGGATTTACTCCTGCCAGGAACTGGACTGAACTTGTATTTGGACATTTCTTGAAATGACTTGAAATGAAATAATAAAGCTTATGTGATAAGATCTATTGAAGTAAATGGGGGTATATAGATTTCAAAAGATACTTGGCAAAAATTATTGAGATTTCTGGATCATGTGACCAACAAGATAGGAGATTAGATATATTTTCTTCTCACAACCTCATAAACCTCTCTAAAATAAGAATTATGCCCAAGAGATAAAGAAATTTCATCTCTTCCCAGAATTACTAGACATGAAGAACCCTAAAGAGATAATAGTTCAATGAACTAACAGCAAAGAAGACTAATCCCTAATGTGCGTATTCATTACCCCTCTTCTGACAGTTACTGTCTTCTGGGCAAGTCTACACAAGGCAGTCCTGGAACTTGGAACAGAACTCAACATTCCCACACTCCCATATGAAGAAGATTCCAAACACAAAAGCTCAATTTCCCATATAAACAGAACCAATACCCACACCAAGAGAAATGGTCATGAGACTGAGAGTCAATAGCCTGGACCACTAACACAACAGTTTTTGAATCTCCTTGGATCAGAAATAATATTTAAAATATACAAAATTTTTTTCTCCCTTCCTAAGTCCTTCATATTATGATGCTAATATTACAGAACTGCAGAATGCCCCAGTTGAAAAAGCCATCTACAACTTGAATCTTGAACCTTGCCAATAATGTGGAAGGGTAAAAGCAGAAGTTTGTTCTGCCTTGGACTACAGTTGGGGCCATGCTCTATACTTCAATAGTGCTCTGCTGGAGAACTCTGAACAGAGGCAACTACAGTAGGATGCTCCTTTGTGTGTGTATGTTTGTGTATTTATTCACCGGGCCTGAAGTAAAGGGGACTGTCTTACAGCTGGGACCAGTTTTATCTTTTGGAAATCAGGTGGGGGCAAAGATTGAGTCCAATAAAAAAAAATGGATCAGTTGTAGAATATGTCAACTCTGGCCCAGTCCTCAGGAACATTAAAGAGGGCAAAGAAATAAAGACTGAAATTATTAAAGACTTTAGGAGGAAGAAAACTTAGTCATAGTCCTTGAGTACACAGAGTTAAACCAACAGGGAAGATATTATTAACAGAAGGGTAAATGGCAGCCAGATCATCTAAATGAAACCAGACATCTGTAAATAAATATTATATGACAAAGGAAAATGAATCAACACCTGATGAGGCAGAGAGCCTAGAAGTTTCTCAAGAGAACATGGAACTGACATCAGAGTGTTTTAAAAATTAGGAATTGGGACAGTAAAATTTATGCCTTGCACAGTAGATATAAAAGACAGAATAGAAAAAAAATTAAATCCATTGTGACACGTGTCAGAATATGTTGATTGTGAAGACAGGACGTGTAGAAACAATTTTTAAGTATTGTAAGTCTCCCAGAGGAACATAATAGGCCAAATAACCTGAACATCATAATGTAAGAAATAATTCAAGAACACTTTCTAGAAAACAAAACAATGCAAATTGAAAAAATCTATAAAGTACCTACAGAAAACCAAACAAGCTCTACACTACGTATTCCACTGACACATAAAATTCTGCAGCTGACTAGGAGAAAGACATTCAAATATAAAGTAATAAAAATGTGAATAACATAAGTCTATTTTGCACCCACCAGAAAATGTAGGAGTGAATGGAATAAGGTGTTCCAAAGAGCAAAGGTACTCAAGATGGAACCCAAAGTAACATCCTGAAAACCCAAGACAAAGTAGCAATGGGGGAAAAAAAATGGCTATTCAGAAGAAAAGAGTCTTTTGAAGAATTCCTCCAAAGAAAACCAGACAGGAACAAACTAATTTGTTTTGCAAATAGAAAGGTAAGGAAGATAAGCAAATATAGCTGACAAAGAAGGCAAATTTACCCTAGAAAAAAAGAGCAAAGAATGAGAGGAGAAAGATATTTATGAAATTAACAGCAGCAGAAGACCATTAAGAAATTTCTTTCTAAAAGGGCATAAGGACACAAGGATGAAAGTGCAAATCAAATAAAGGAAGTGATAGGTCCTGAAACATCATTGAATAAAATCTCAATACACCCCACCTACAGATAAATCAATCAGCGGTTTTTTCTTTTTTTTTTTTTTTTTTTGGTGAGACTAAACTGTAGAATGAGAGGACATATTAGACTATGATAGAGAGGAATAAGTGAGGTTCCCTAATTAAGTTCATGGTCAACAAAGAAGGGAAAATAAATAACTCCCCTCATTAGGAAAAAGGAGCCTTTCAGGAGACTGGCTATGGTGGCAAAGAATGGGATTTGGCACACGGGGAAAGAAGAGGGGAAATATTATTTCATTGGTAAGAGAATGTCTCACTGGGCTTTGGGGAAACTCAAAATAGGTATCTTAGAAGACTTAATTCCATAAGGAATACAGAAACTATCCTTAAGGAATAAATGAGTACAGGGGTCATGAATCAAAGAATTAAGTCTAAAGTATAATGAACTTTGCTTTATAATTTATAAAAGTAAATTGAAGCCATTTATGAACTGTTTCCTCCTCTTCTTTTCTCCTAAACTCACACCACCCAAATAACCTTTTGCCTCTATTTTTGCCTTTATCCCCTCTCACATGATTAGATTCTTCTTGCCAAAACTACCCCATGTATCTATACATTTTATCTTCTTTTTTCTCCAGCAGATTTCTTCCTTTCTTCTCTCCACTGTCTTACTTATCTTCATTCTCTCTCTCTACTGTCTATTTCCCTGTTGACAGTAAACATTAAAATGTGTTCCTCATCCTTAAAAACTCCTCTTCTGTTGTTTTAGCTTTCATCTCTTAATAGGTAAATCTCCTCTCTGTTATGGTTAACTTTGAGAAGGCTATTTATAATAGATGCCTCTACCATTTCTCTTATTTTCTTAACTCTTTTTATTCTGGATTCTGACCTCATTCTTCACTCCAATTGTTCTATCCAAAATTGCCAGTAATCTCTTAGTTTCCAAATCAAAAATCCTTTCCCCAATCATCATCCTTCTTAACTTCTATGCAGCTTTTAACACTGTTGATCATCCTCTTCTCCTGGTTTTTCTCACACATTTCTGATTTTTCCTTCTCAGTCTTCTTTGCTAGATCTTCAAATAGGTCATGCTTGCTAATGGTGGATGTCTCACAAGTCTCTGTAACTTCACTTCTCTGTCTATTCTGAGTCACTTGGTTATCTCAGCTCCCATAAATTTAATTATCATTTCTATGTTGATGATTTTCAGATCTACTTTTTCAGCTGTAATCTCTACTGACCTTCAGATTTACATCTCAAACTGGATGTTTTAGTCTTCTTAAATTGAATATCACCATTACAAAACCTTCCCAAACTATCTACTTGTCTTACCTTCTCTATTACTGTTGTAGGTAATTGTTCTTTGAGTCACCTAAGTGAGCAAGTTGATATCTTTGACTCTTCAGTGTCTCTCCTAATATGGGAAGAGTCATCACCACAGATTAAACAGATCCTTTTCTTGCAGTTAGAAACCCATGGATTTTGTGTTGTCTCTAGTTCCTTTGTAAAACCTGCCAAGCAATAGTACTGGGCAAATATTTCTATCTGCCAGTTTTACTTTATGTCTCCTCTTCAATAATTTTGGTACAGAAGAATGGCTTATTTGAACACAGATGGTTAGTCAAGTATCCTACTCATTTTCAATGAACTATTGATAATATCCTTCATTTGCTTAGCAAATCGGATATTTGGACATAAAATAAGATCTTTTATCCCGAACTCTGGTTTATATACTTAATGAAAAATTTAAAAAGAGCTGTAAGGCATGCTAGTATCATCTTTTGTTATTATTATTATTATTATTTGCTTTTTGCTGAGGCAGTTGGGGTTAAGTGACTTGCCCAGGGCCACACAGCTAGGGCATGTTAAGTGTCTGAGACCAGATTTGAACTCAGGTCCTCCTGACTTCAGGGCTGATGCTCTATCCACTGCACCACCTAGCTGCCCCTAGTACCATCTTTTGGAAGGTCAGCTGTAGACAATCTATGAAATAGTTCTGGTAGGACATGTTGTATGGTGGTTCTTCTATTTTGGAAATGCTGTAACCAGGGGCCTATTTATTTGGTGTCTGGTAAACATATCTGCTTTGCTAGCTTTAAACACAGAATTGCTAGGATGCTTCTTTGGGGTGGGAGAAAGGGGAGCAAAAGCAGGAACTGAGATAATACTGTTGCCTGACATGATTCCTATTAAAATCATTAGTATGTTGAGATTGAGAATTCATGCTTCTTAACTAACACTGGAAAGGATAAAGTACTTACATTAGCATGTGCTTTAAATGAGGGGAAACAATCTTGTGAAAGTATATTATCATATGGACATCAATTTGGAAAATTTTGGTAAAATCCAAATTCAATGATAGGAAGACATAATTTTTCATGACAATAAATTATGTTGTCTTTTTTTCCTAGATATAATTGAATACAATGAATGCAGCTTCTTATTTTACCATAACCCATTAGCATGCTCACTGCAGTGCTTCTTAGGCTTACCTTCAAAATTGAGAATAGACAATTGTCCTACTTTCCGTACCCCAAATATTTGAAATTTGTGTTCCCTGTGTTACTATCAGCTAGGGACTTTGTGTCCTCACTTAAAAGCACATGTGATTTGATTTGCTGCAAAATAAGTGCTTATGTGCTATAAAGAATAGAATTTTCTGTATGTATGTTTATATGTTTATATGTTCATGGATTTGTTGTGATGTGAACAAGAACTGAAATGAATAATAGGCACAAAAATATGATTTGTATTAGTGGAAAAAATACACATCTAAATAAACGCACAGATCTCCTAAGTACTATTTTTAGATAACATCTTAAAATATTTTATTTAGAAAACTATCTTGAGTCAAATTTTCCCCTTAAATATTATTGTTTTATTTTTTAATCAAATTAGTAATCTAATAGGTATCTTTTACCCATAAGCAGTATCAACCCTTAGAACAAAGAATTTTTTAAAATTTATTTACTTATTTTAGTACATGTTGTTTTATGAATCATATTGGGAGAGAAAAATCAGAACAAAAAGGAAAAATCATGGGAGAGAAAAAAGAAATGAACATAGCATGTATTAATTTACATTCAATTTCCAGAGTTCTTTTTCTGGATGCAGATGACATTTTCTGTCCAAAGTTTGTATGGATTGCTTTGGATCACTCACCCATAGAGAAGAATGAAGGCTTTTATAGTTGATTATACATTCTTGCTGTTATTGTGTATAATGTATTCCTTGTTCTGCTTGTTTTGCTCAGCATCAGTTCATGTAAATCTTTCCAGGTCTATGTAAAATAAGCTTGTTCATCATTTTTTATATAACAATAATATTCCATTACCTTCAAATACTACAGCTCATTCAGTCATCCCTCAGTTGATGGGTATCTACTTATTTTCCAATTCTTTATAATAAGGAATTTAAAAAGAAAAATAGTTCAGAAAACCAGCTAATAAATTGAGTCTGACAATATATGCAATTTTCCATGTTTATAATTTCAAATAATATTTCAAAGAAAGGAAGAAGGTTTATTTGTTTTGCTTTGTTTTAATTTTCCTTTTTATGATTAAAAACTTGATAAAAATGAAAACATTGATATTTCCTTATATAAATATGATCATAAAAGGTGATATATGAAATACCATGAATTTCTGTTATATATCAGTTGTATATAATAAATTTTTCTTAATAGTGGCTCAGTTTATACCTATTTCTAAACATCTCTATTCTTATGGTTATTTTAAAATTTTTTATTAATTTTTTTTTTTCTTTCTTTTCAATTTTGGTATGATTATCATTATCCTCTCATTCCCCCCATACTGTCCTTTCCCCACCCTCAATAAAAGCCTTTCTTTTTTAACAATTATAGTTAAACACAACAAAACATATTGGCCGTGTCTAGAAATGTATCTTATCTTTCCAAGGAAGGGCATTTTCAAATTGGTCATTATAATTGTATTTTCATAGTCTCTGTGTTTATTATTTTCCTTATTCTTCTTGCTTCTCTTTGCATTGATTCATATAAATCTTTTAATGTTTCTGTTTTTGTCTTCTTCATTTGTAATGGTGTAGTAATATTAATTTTATTAATGTACTGAAACTTGTTTACCCATTACTTAATCTCTGGTTAGCTATCTTGTTTGTAATTCTTTGCTACCACAAAGTATATTACTATGTGTATTTTGGTATGCATGAGACACTTTTTTTTCTATCTTTGACCTTTTGGATTAATATTTCTAATAACAAGATCATAAGATTTGGACATGCTAGTCTGTTTTTGAACACAATTTCTAATTACTTTGCATAATGATGGACCAATTTTTTTTTCTCTTACCTCCACCAGCAGTGTGCTAGAGTTCCTCTTTTTATAGTCCTCTAATTATTTCTATCTCTTGTCATTTTTGTTATTTTTGTGTAAAGTAAAATAGTTTTTAGTTCTTTAGAGAACTTTTTGTTATATCTCAACCACTTATCTGTTGGTGGAATGATTTTTATTCCTATAAACTTGTGTTAATTTTGTATATACTTTGATCATAATATGTTATCATAAATATTTGATACATAGTGTTTTCCTCTCAATCAACAAGAGAACATAATGTATTGCATAGAGAGCTGGATACAAAGATCGGAAGAAATGGCTTCAAGTCCTACCTCTGATTCATCCTGGTTATGTGATCCTGGATAAATTACTTAGCTTCTCCATATTTTGGGCAACTCTTAAAACTCTGAGTTGCAGAGAATGATAGAGACCTACATTTTTAGGTTCAATCCTTATCCCTATCATTTTTTTTTTTCCATCAGTGGGGCTATTTCTCAAATTTAGGGTTATTTCAACCATTTCTTGTTTGAATACGGTCTGCCTTAGTTGTTTCAAAGTCATGACAGTTCTATTTCTTAAGGATAGTTCTTATCTGCTCATGTAGAATTGTATTCTACATATCCTCCCTTATTTGCAGTTGATCTTTGATCCTTTCAGTTACCTCCAAGCATCACTAGAGAGCCAGTACACTATGACAGATATAATTTCCTTAGTTTCTTATTCTAAACTTTCATTAAGTGCCTCCTATATGCAGAACATTGGGATCGACCCTGTGGAACATCCCCTTTTTCAATACCCCCAACTTGTAAATCTAAGAGACATACACACAGATATCTGTAAACAGTAGTAGAAGAATCTATGATTTCATTGATATTCCCTCCACTAAGGAGGATTAAAACCTCTCTATTGTTCAATTTTGTCTTTAAGAATTATTGTGATTGGGGGAAAAAACAAACAAACTGCATCACCAGTTTGCTGATCAGTTTATCTAAATTTTACTAGTTGGGCATAAGGCAAAAAAAAAACATTTAGTCTGTTGTAGTTCATTCATGAAGCCTTTCCTAGGACCTGTCAGTGCTGGCACTTGTCTAGCTCTCTTCAAGTTTTTCTAGATAATTAGACTTTGTACAATAGTAATATATTTTAAGTCCACTAGAGTATTCCTTTTTCCTGATAGAATAAGATATGAACTCTATAGGCTGACTTTAAGATTTCTTCAACTGAGCTTTCCATCCTTATTTCACTTTACTTACCTGAACTTGACATCCCAACCCACAATACCTTCAAGATAGGGATTGCATCATTTAAAAAGTTTTTGTACCTTTGAGGTCTTGTACAATGATTTGAATGAATTAGACAATTAAAATTTTGTTTTTAAGGTCCGCTGAATTTTGTTGATTTTTTTAAATATTGCATTATAAAAATATATGAAAAAATTGCTTTGTGAGATCCAAAGGGAAAGGTTATTACCTTCAGACCAGGATTGGCACTTGCTTCAAGGAAGATATTTGAGTTGAGTTTTAAAGGATGGATAGTAATTCAGCCAGCAAAATGGGAGAGGAAGGCATTTCAATTTTAAATGCCAGTGAAAACAAAACAAACATCTTACCCACATAATAATCCTATAACTCCCCCATCATCACTAATTTAGCAAAATAAAACAGCAAGACAAATCATAAAAGATATTTCTCATTTCTTTCCTTGGGTACTCACTCAGGATACTCAGCAATTTTTAATTTAAAACTTTTTTTGCTTAAGAATAATTTTTATTTGTATTTTTTTTGCTTAGCAGTCTTATTTTTTCAAATACAACTTAAAATAGTTTTTTGTTCATTTCTTTTGCATTTTTTTTTCTGAGGCAGTTGGGGTTAAATGATTTACCCAGGGTCACACAATTAAGTAGAAGGGTCAAGTGTCTGAGATGAGATTTCAACTCATCCTCCTGACTCCAGGGCTGATGCTTTTATCCACTGAATCATCTAGCTGTCCACCTCAGCATTAATTTTTATAAGACTGTGTGTTGCAAATTTTTTTCCTTCCCTTCCCTAATTCCTCCCTCTCTAAGACAGCAAATATTTGATATTGGTTAAATATGTATGATTCTTTTAAACATTTTCATATTTGTCATGTTGTGTAAGAAAAATCATACCAGAAGGGGGAAAAAAACATAAGAAAGAAAACAAACAAAAAAGGTGAAAATACTATGTATTATCCATATTCACTCTCCCATAGTTTTCTCTCTGGATTCAGATGGCATTTTCCATTCCATTTCTATTGAGATTGGTTTGGATTACTACATTGTTGAGAAGAGCCAAATCTATCACATCAATATTCATTTTTGTAAGATTTTGTGTTCCAAATTTTTTCTCCCTCTTTCCTTTATCTCCCCCTTTCTGGAAGGCAGCAAACAATCTAATATAGGTTAAAAATGCGATACATGTGAAATCCTTTTAAACATATTTCCATATTTGTGATGTTGTGCAAGAAAAATCATACCAGAAGGGGAGAAAAAAACATTAGGAAGCAAACAGATTAAAAAAGGTGAAAATACTATGTATTGATCTACATTCAGTCTACAAAATTCTCTCTCTGGATGTAGATGTCATTTTCTTTTCCAAGTCTATTAGAATTGTCTTGGATTACCACTTTACTGAGAACAGTTAAGTCCATCACAATTACCAGAAATTTTTTTAAACAAATATTAATTAAGCACTTGTGTGCAAAGCACTTTTTGAGTGCTAAAATCAAAAATTTTAATAACATAGCTTTGCTTATCTTCATGGAACTTGTAGTCTAGTAGATCTTCTTTGCTCTTTAAGATTTCTTGAAATATGTCTCCCTGGTAAGATATGAAAGATTGAAAGTATCATTTCCTAAGTAGTTTGTAATTCCTCATATGAATTTTTTCACTAATTCCTTATCGTAGCATGGATATGAATCTAGGTTGAGTGTAGACACTAGTAGGTGCTACCAAGAAAGATCAAATGGGATTTATACACCATGAATACAGGGATGGTTTAATATAAGGAAAACTATTAGCATAATTAATTGTATCAATAATAATTGCAAAAAATAATGATAGCAAAAAAATGATTATAATAGTAAATACAGCCACTTTTGATAAAGTTCAACACTCATTTCTATTAAATAACTGAAAAGATTGGTATAAATGGATTTTGCCCTAAATTGATAAAAAGGCATTTCTCTAAAACTATCAGCAAGCATTATTTGTAAAAGTAGATAAATTAAATGCCTTACCAATAAGATCAGGCATGAAACAAGGATGTCCATTGTCACCAATATTATTCTGTTTTGTATTTGAAGTCATAGCAATGGCAATAAGAAAAAGAAATAAAAGGAATCAGAATGGGAATGAGCACTTTTCTCTGGTTGACATGATCTGAATTTTTTCTAAGACCTAGGACAGAGATGTCAAACATACTTCCCAGTGGGCTGCATGTGGCCCATAATACTCCCAAGTACAGAAAGAACCAGATTAAAATTTAATTGAGAACTATTTAATAAAATAAAAATAAATTAAAATACAAGGAACATAAGTAATTTTACACTTTAATATTCTCAATGGAACTTAAAGGTCTTTATATATGAATTAGTTGTCCCCATTTCTATTTAAGTTTGATACCACTAATGTAGAGCTTTTCCAATATTCTCTTTCAGTCTACTCTTTTTGCCTTTGTATTTTTTATGGTGGATATTCTGATTGGATGTTTGAAATGATTTTATTCAATCTTTCACAGAAGTCGGTCAAGTGTCATGATAAATTTTGTTCTTTAATAAATTAAAAAAATTCTACCTCTTTTCCACTTCTAGTCCCACCTTGAAAAAAAATTTAAAAGCAAGTATGCATAATCTAATGCCGTGTCATCTTATGTAAGCAAAACCTGTTACATATTTTTAAAAGTTCATGTAATATTTACTACCTGTAATTATAAAATTTACATAGTAGAAATATAATTCAGTAAAAACATATGCAAATAGTGTTATATCAATGTAAATAATTTTACATCAATACTCTTTAATGTTAGGTTAGACTCATTATTTTCTGGAGTTGTGCTTTTTATGATAAGACCAAAGTGATGGTATAGAAAATTACTTGTAAAACATTCACTTAAAACTATTGAAAAGTTGGGCAAATAAACAAGTAACTGATTGTTTTGTCTTTGTGATATGAAAGGCAATTTGATTTTCTTTTTTTTTCTTCCCTCTTTTTTTTTCTTTCTTCATCTTTTTTCCTCATTTCTTTATGAATTGATTTTATCAACTGAGTTTTCAGAGAGTCCTAATGTATGTCTTATTTTAATAGTGTATATATAACTAGGATTACTCTAAAACAAAAAGACTGAAAATAAAAGTACTTGTCCATTGGATACCTGTTGCATTTTGTTAATCAGATTGTGCTAATACAATTTACAGTACTTAAAACAGATACTAAGGATAAAAAGAATAAAATATGGCATTTTAGGTTTTATTGATATTAAGCCTATACCTCAAAGTTTAAAACCAAAAGTAACGAATTGTTTTCTTTTACTTTTTTATTTTTTAGATCAGTAATGAGATTTTTAGAATATGATCTTAGTTTAGGCTATCAAAAGACGTTAAAAATGTGTAAATTTCATTAAACAAACATCTCTAGCACCTTTCATGTGCAGTGCATTAAGATGTTAAAAATTAGAAGTCAGATTTTTTTCTCAAGTATTAACAATAAGGAATCATAAATGGACTATTAAATGTAACTATCATTTTTCAAAGGAGGGTATATTTTCCAAAATGACGACATGAAAACTGTCATTAGTTTCACCTTTCAAAGTTCTATAATAAACAAATATTAACTGTTTATTACTACTTAGTAGTCTGACTAGTTTTGGAATTAGTCAGAGCTAGTCATGGTTTACTCAGTAGACTATAGGCTTCCATTTTCCTATTCTTATTTCTCATCTCTCCTTTCTCCCTTTCTAATTACTCATGTCATTTTTTTAGAAGTCTTCCTTAAATATTAATCTAAGCTCCTTGCTGAACTGAAACATTCATTCTCCTTGTGAATCTAATAAGCTGGCTGAAAAAAAACTTTTCTTTTTACAACCAAAAAGTTTATATTTTATAATTTGTGGTGGTTAAGATTATCTTCCCAGGACAACAAGAAGAAAGTAGGTCATTATATGATAAATTTATTGAGGACTTCTGGATCATGTGATCAAGAAGGAGGAACAGAAATTATTTCTGATGCTCACAATTTCTCATATCTATTCAAAATAGTTATACTTGGTCACAAATAAAGCAGTTTTAGCTCTTTCTGTGATTTAGGACACCAAGAATCTAAACAAGGTAAAAACAGCAGTAAAGACCAATATTCCCTAACTCAAAATGAGCATTCATTAAGTACCCTCTTACATACTGTCACTCTCGGTAAAGTTTCAGTGAGGCTGCACAAATCAGTCCTTTAAATTGTAACAGAATTCACTTCTTTACCCAATCCCTTCCTCACAGTGCTGTAGAGATCCAGTGCAAGAAAAATCAGATCTACAAGGAAAAAAAAAAATCTGAGAAGGGGAACAATGCAAGCAAACATCAATAGAGAACATGAGAATGCTATATTGTAGTCCACATTCAGATCCCTCTCTCTAGGTGGATATACCTTTCTTCATCACTGAACAATTGGAACTGGTTTGAAACATCTCCTTGTTGAAGAGAGCCACATCCTTCAGAATTGATCATCATCATAGTCTTTTTGTTGCCATGTATAATGATCTGGTTTTGCTGATTTCACTCAGCATCAGTTCATGCAAGTCTCCCGGCCTCTATGAAGTCATCTTGCTGGTCGTTTCTTACAGAACAATAATATTCCATGACATACATATACTTTTTTTTTTCAGTAGGGCACATTTTTTTATTTTTAATTTTTATTTGTGAAACATATGTATGGGTAATTCTTCAACATTAACCCTTACAAAGCTTTCTGTTACAAAATTTCCCCCCTACTCCCCACCCCTCCCCTACATGGCAGGATATCCACTACATGTTAATTATGTTAAAATACTTGACAAATCAAATATATGTATACATATTTCCACACTTATCATTGTTATGCAAGAAAAATCGTAGAAAAATTGTATCTACAAGAAAGAAAAATCAGAGAAAGGAAACACAATGCAAGCAAACATCAATAGAGAGCATGAAAATGTTATGTTGTGGTCCACATTTCACATCCCTTTCTCTGAGTGTATATGGCTTTCTTCAGTGAACAATTGGAAGTCGTTTGAAACATTTCATTGTTGAAGAGAGCCATGTCCATCAGAATTGATCCTCATATAGTATTGTTGTTGCCGTGTATAATGATCTCCTGGTTCTGTTCATTTCACTCAGCATCAGTTCATGCAAGTCTCTCCAGGCCTCTCTGAAATCATCCTATTGGTCGTTTCTCACAGAACAATAATATTCCATAACATTCATATACCATAATTTGTTCAGCTATTCTCCAATTGATGGGCATCCACTCAGTTTCCAGTTTCTAGCCACTACAAAAAGGGCTGCCACAAACATTCTTGCACATGTGGGTCCTTTCCTTCCTTTAAGATCTCTTTGGGATATAGGCCCAGTAGAAACACTGCTGGGTCAAAGGGTATGTACAGTTTGATAACTTTTTAAGCCTAGCTCCAAATTGCTCTCCAAAATGGTTGGATCCGTTCACAGCTCCACCAACAATGCATCAGTGTCCCAGTCTTCCCACATCCCCTCCAACATTCATCATTATCTTTTCCTGTCATTTTAGCCGATCTGACAGATGTATAGTGGTATCTCAGAGTTGTCTTAATTTGCATTTCTCCGATCAATAGTGATTTGGAGCACTTTTCATATGACTTTCATATAGTTCTCTGGCTTCTGCTCATTTAACTCAGCATCAGTTCTTGTCTTTCCAGACTTTTCAGAATACAGCCTGCTCATCATTTCTTATAGAACAATAATGTTCCATTCCCATCAAATGTAACTTACTCAGCCATTCTGATGGCTGGATACTACTAATGGGTATCTATTCAATTTCCAGTTCCTTGCCACTACAGAAAAAACTGCTACAAACATTTTCATGTATATATATTGTTTCATAGTCCTTTGGGCATAGTTCCAGATTGCTCTCCAGAACGGTTGGATCAGTTCATAACTTTACCAGCAATGTATTAGTGTCCCATTTTTCCCACATCCCTTTCAACATTCATCATTACCTTTTCCTCTCATCTAGCCTATTTGAGAAGTGTAAAAGTGGGGTGTCAGAGTTGTGTTAATTTGCATTTCTCTAATCAGCAGCGATTTAGAGCATTTGTTTCATATGACTAGAAAGGGCTTCAATTTCTTTATCTGAAAATTATCTGTTCATATCCTTTGACTATCAATTAAAAATGGCTTTTATGCATATAAATTTGAGTTTTCTATATGTTTTATTTATTTATTTATATCTCTCCCCCCCCCCCTTTTTTTTTTCTTTTTTTGCTAAGGCAATTGGGGTTAAGTGACTTGCCCAGGGTCACACAGCTAGGAAGCGTCTGAAATCAGATTTGAACTCAGGTCCTCCTGATTTCAGGGCAGGTACTCTAACCACTGTGCCACCTAGTTGCCCCTTTATATATTTTAGAAATGAGGTTTTTATTAGAAACGCTGGCTGTAAAATTTTTTTTTAGTTTTCTTGCTTTCCTCTAATTTAATTTAATTGATTTAATATATTCCCTAATTCCCTAAAAAAACATTTTTTTACATTTGTTTTTAAGATTTTTGTATTATGCGGTTCCCTCCCTTATCCCCACCTACAATTAAGAAATTACATGTAAATTTATGCAAAACATTTCCATAAAAGTCAAGTTGTGAAAGATCTCCCACTCTAATGAAAATAAAAACTCTCTCAAGAAAATTAAGTTAAAAAGAAAAATAAAGGTAGAGAGAGAAAGAGAGAATGCTTCACTTTATCAGACAAAATTAGTTCCTTCTCTGGACATGGATAGGATTTTGTACCACAAGTCCTTCAAAGTAGTCGTGAATGATTGTACTACTGAGAATAGCAAAGTCATTTATAGCTGCTTCCGTTCTAATCTTGGCTACATTGGTTTTGTTTGTTTGTACAAAAACTTTTTATAATTTAATGTAATCAGAATTATCTATTTTGCATTTCATAATGTTCTCTAGTTCTTCTTTGACCACACATTTCTCTCACCTCCACAGATCTGAGAGATAAACTATCCCTTGTTCTCATAATTTGCTTATAGTATCATACTTTATGTTTTAAGTCACCTCTCATCATTCATTACAGCACAATCAAATATCACTTGTTAAACTCAATTGATGACCATCCTCTCAATTTCCAGTTCTTTGCCACAACAAGAACTGCTATAAATATTTTTGTATATATGGATTTTTTCCTTTTGCTTTGCTCTCTTTGAGATATAGATCTGGTTGTGGTATCAAAAGGTCTGTACAATTTTATAGCCCTTTGGCCATAGTTCCAGATTATTCTCTAGAATGATTTGATGAATTTAGAACTCTTCCAACAATGCATTAGCGACCCTGTTTTTTCACATTTTCTTCAACATTTGTCCTTTTCCTGTTTTTGTCATGGTCGCTAATCTTATAGGTATGAGTTGTTGAAAGTTGTTTTAATATGCATTTCTCTAATCACTAGTGACTTAAGAATATTTTTTAATATGACTATATATATAGCTTTGATTTCTTGACCATTTATCAATTGGGAAAGTTATGAGTACTCTTATTTGGGTTGCTCCTTGCTAAATGAGAACATGTTACATTTGACAGAATTTTTACTTGGCTGGTATACCTTTAAAAAATTTCTATCTGTCCCATGCCATGATGAAGCGGTAGAATATGATAGTGGAGAAATAATACTAATGATAATGATGGTTCACATTTATGTAGCAGTTGGCATTTTGAGATACTTTCCTGAAAATTACCTTAGAGATAAGTGTAAAATCCCAGAAATTATTTTGTCTTCCCATATTCCGACTAATGCCTACTTGAACTATTTCACCTATGAACCTCAACCTTTAAAAGGAGATAGGAAAAAACATAAGAGCTGAGAATAGGTCTTCACCACAGGTTGCTAACTATAGCAGCCTTAAGTTCTTTCCCCAAAGGGTTGTTGGTGGTAATAGTAGTAATATAACTAATCAGAAGAATTGGGGATGTATTTGTTATATGAGAAAGAAGTTGCAATGCCTTTATTCTTTTTTGAATGAAAATATGAGTTCTTTATGCTTCGACTTTTTTTTTTTTTATTGTTGGGGTAAGTAAAGCTTGTTCCTGTGTTATTTTAGCCTAAGTGTTTTCTTGGAAGCCAGAGCACTTTTCCTTTTTATTATATACATAGTTTGGAACAATCTAAATTCTGAAGTGCCCTGAGGGAAAATATATGTTGGAGAACAAGCCAAAGAATATAATTATTGAGAAGCAGATTATAACTTTTACCCACATCACTTCCTGCATATAAATCATAAGTGGTAATATGCGATAGCCTATTTATGACTATCATACAGCTTTCCATTTCACTTTGGATCATCATGTTCCCTAAGAAATAGATTATTTTAACAATGCTGAATAATTCTCTGAACATTTTATTATTTTTTAATTGTAAAAATTCTGCTCCTTGGGGCACCTAGGTGGTGCAGTGGATAGAGCACCAGCCCTGAAGTCAGGAGGACCTGAGTTCAAATCTGGCCTCAGACACTTAACATGTCCTAGCTGTATGACCCTGGGCAAGTCACTTAACCCCATTTGCCTCAGCAAAAAGAAAAAAAAATTCTGCTCCTTAATTCTCATTCTGTTTTCTATCTCATGTACTAATTATAACAGTGACTCTCCCTCTAGTGATCATAAGCAAATACAACATTAATAGATTGTAGTGTTTTTTTTTAATCAGCCCATATCACCTAAAATACTAAAGGAATTAATCAGATTTCAAAAAAAACAAGGATGAAGGAAAGATAGAAAAGATCTATAATATAGTAGAAGTAAATGAACATAAAAGCTATGAATAAATCAACTTAGTGCAAGGATATGAGTATTTAAGTTATAGTTAAGTATTTAAGTTATTGCAAGGATGATATCCTCACAATGCTATTTAGTAGAAGTGAGCCTGAGAAAATAAATTAATTTCTTTGAGCCCCATATTCCTTACTTTTAAAAGAGGGATATTAATCATTACTGTCTATTTAACAGGGCTATCTGAATCAGTTAGAATAAATAAAATAAAGCAGAATTGAGTTCAAGTACTATCTCTGAGACTATATCTGAATATGTGACTTTAGACTCATCTCACTTAGATGGATATTTATTTTTCATACTACCTTCAACATTCATTCTTTCTTTCTCTTTCTTAAATTTTTTCTATGGAAAACCTTTTTTCCTTTAAAAAATACATTTTATGTGAAACACAACATAACATTTTCATGCTCTCTATTGATGTGTGCTTGCCTTGTGTTTTCTTTCTCTAATTTTTTTCTTGTAGATACAATTTTTCTTGCATGACAATGATTAAGTGTTGAAATATAGAAACATATATTCAATTTGTCAAGTATTTTAACATAATTAACATGTAGTGGATTTCCTGCCATCTAGGGGGAAGGGGTGGGGACTAGGGGGGAAAAATTTGTAACAGAAAGCTTTGTAAGGGTCAGTGTTGAAGAATTACCCATACATATGTTTTGCAAATAAAAAGTTTTAATAAAATAAAAATACATTTTATTAGTTTTTTGTTAATAAAGTCATTTTAGTTCAACAAGCATTTATTAAATGCCTTTTATGTGCTGCATCTTCATTTTATAAAGACAAAAATGAGCAAATATCCTGCCTTCAAGGAGCTTACTTCTTTCCACTTACTTTGTGGAAGGAAAGAGATACATATGCACAGATGAGTAAGTAAGATATATACAATATACAATAAAATACAAACTGATTTTGGCTGAGGGGAAGGAAATTAACAACTGAAGGAATTAGTTAACACTTACCTGAAACTTGATGGGAGTTTTCTTGTTCTAAGAGGCTAGATAGGGCATCTAGGCTAGCCTGTGGAAGGGCATAGGAGCAGGAGATAGTGTTTTGGAAATCTCACAAAATTAATCCGACCAGATTGTAAAGTGCTTGCAATGGGGTAACATTGAATCGGTCTCAAAAGTTAAGTTGGATCTAGATTGTGAAAGTTGTTGAATGTAAAAAAGGAATTTATAGTTGTCTTGGGAGCAGTAGGGACAAAGAGCAGCTTTTTTGAATACAAGAATAACATTTTTATGCTCTGTGCTTTCAAGATAGTAGATGTGGAAAAAGGATAGGAAGAAAAGAGAGAATGGAGGTTGAGAAACCAGTTAGGAAACTATCATTGTAACCTACAGGAGAGTAATGAAGATTTGACTTCTAATGAGACAGGAAGGCAAAATTGACAAGATGAGGCAACTGAATGAACATGGGAGGGAGAGATTAAGAAAAAAATGCAGGGTTGAGAATGATGCCTAAGTTATGAACCTGGATAAATGGGAAGCTAATGTTGCTAGGGAGGGGTGGATCTGGCAGAAAGAAAGTAAGTTCACTTTGTATGTCTCTGTGTTTCCACAAGATGCTGAATTACAACAGGCCACTAAAATTGCCAAACTAGAGCTCTGAAGAAAGGTGAGGATTGGATATGTTATCCAGGAATCATTTGCTTTGAGATGCTATCTGAACTGGTGAGATTACTGAAACAGAATACTCACAGAGAAAGGAACCCATGATGGAGCTTTGGGGTAGGGTATACCTAGGGTATGGAAAATGGATAATGATCCTTCTAAAGAGATTGAGAAATTCTGGTCAGAAAAGTAAGTGAAAGAATAGAGAGCAATGTCACAGAAAAACAGGAAGAAGTGAGTATACAATCGTATCATAGTCATAGGTTTCCCTGTACCTTCTCTCTTAACAAATAGAAACATTTAAATAAAAATAATTCGTACAGTGACCATACCTAGTAATATATGCTGTATTCTTTTCCCGCAATCCCACATCTTTTAGCAGAGGAGAAAAAAAGGTTTGTTCCATTACTAATTGTGCAGAATCACAAATAGTCAATATGATTACTCAGATTTTCACTCTCTTTTTTATATCTTTTTCATTTAAATTACTAGTTTATGTGTATATTGTTCTCCTTACCCTATTTGCTCCATTCTGTATTGTTTTTTTGTCTGGACAAATTTTGGAATTATCATATGCATCATGTTTTACTGCACGATGATAGTCCATTGTATTTATATACCACACTTTGTTCAGTCTTTTTTCAGCTTACTGAAATTCAGTTCTTTGTCTTCATAAAAAAAATTGATATGAATATTTTGTTATAAAAGGGAGCTGTCTTTAATTTCTTTGGAGGGAATATATTCATTAGTGGGATCACTGGAACAAAGATTATTAGCACAGTAATAATTCTTTGCATAATTTCATGAATCTTGTCATAATTCTTTCCAAATTATTTTCCTTTTTATTTTGAACTTCACAGTTCAACAAATATATACATTTCAGCTTATAAAGAACAAAAAAGAAAGTTATATATGAAAACATAAACCTCTGTAAATAGTTTTAAAGTATACATTGAATTTAACAAAATGGCTGTATCTTATCTGTGTCCCCTTTAAATTTTTTCTTTTTTCCCTTCTGAGTATTTAAAAAAAAAAAAAACTTTTTTTGATTATTGGTAACTTAAGAGTGAGCAAAGTTTTATTTGTATTGAATGTATTATAGTGAGTATTCTGTTAGCATTGGTTGTATTCTGTGTCTTATTAAATCCAGCTGACTCTTTTTTATGTTCTGATCAGCCTTAGGATAAAAGGTAAAAAAAGTGAAGATATTTCTCTGAAGTTTTAAAACCTTCAAAATGTAATCATTATTGTGTTTGTAATTCTGTCTAAGCTGGAGAAAGGCAGATATAGACATTTTTTCCCTATTTGCAGAAACTTATGGCATGACAAACTACATTTGTGATTGAAATATAATGTTTAATATATAATTTCTTAATTGTGATGGCAGTATTGTTTTAATGATCTACATTGAAATAGTAATAGAGTTTGAGAACTTAGCTCTTTGAACCATTAAAAGTGAAGATTTTGTGATTTTGCATACAAATAGCACCTAAACCCCTCTTACTCATTCCCTTCCCTGAAGTGTGAAAAAAATTTTTTTTGTTTTTATTGTAAAGGAAGAATTTTACCAGCTAGAGAATGTATAGTCCTAAACTGAACTGAAGGTAAACTAAAAATTTTGTCTCCACTAATTCTATTTTTTTTACGTTTATTAAAGCTTTTTATTTACTTCTCCAGTAATTCTAAAAGCAAAGTGAAAAAGCAGCTTTGCATTTGAAACTTTCAGATCTTCAACTGGAGTTTGAGAAAGTCTTAGTTCAAGTATTAGTTTGCTCTCCAACTTTAAAAAAAAAAAGATGCTTGTTTACTAAAAGGCAAATAAGTTAAAAAAAAGGTAAAAACTTTTGAAAGTGGATATTTATGGTCTTTTCTGATTGATTTGTTAGAATTTAATTGCTCAAGTAAATTAGAAGCAAGAACATTGAAAAGAAATTAAAGTAGAACAGACATTTGCAGACTCTTAAATAAGAAAAAAACAATTGGAATCATTTTACTTAGCAAAATGAGGAATTGCCTATAACCCTTTAAATTTCCATTTTGATTAGGAAAAAGAGAAAGTTTTGGAAAGAGTTGTTCTAAGTTTAAATTAGTTTTGAGATTTCTTGTGGTTTCTAAGCTTTATTTCACAAGTTTTGATCTTTTTGCTGATGGGGCTGAGTAGTTGGAATCATGTAGCAGTATTTAGAATTCTTTTTCCTTTTTTTTTTTTTAATTAAAGCTTTTTATTTGCATAACATATGTATGGGCAGTTTTTCCACATTGACCCTTGCAAAGCTTTCTCTTACAAATTTTTCCCTCCTATCCCCCACTCCCTCCCCTAGATGACAGGAAGTCTACTGCATGTTAATTATGTTAAAATACTTGACAAATCGAATATGTATATACATATTTATACAGTTTTCTTGCTGTACAAGAAAAATCAGATCTACAAGAAAAAAATATCTGAGAAGGGAAACATAATGGAAGCAAACATCAGTAGAGAGCATGAAAATATATTGTGGTCCACATTCAGATCCCTCCCTCTAGGTGTATATGGCTTTCTTCATCACTGAACAATTGGAATTGGTTTGAAACATTTTCTGGGCCTGGCGCAGCCCGAGCCAGACTGTACACCACTCTCACCCTGGTGCACCAAACTTTCCTGCTGACCTTCTAAGTTGTCTTCAGCTGGAAATTGCACCACACTGCCTTTTTGTAGGTTCTGATGCTCTAGAATTTGTTTAGAGTCATTACTTACAGGTATTTAGAAGGGTTTGGGGGAGAGCTAGGAGGATGAGGCCCTGCCTGTCTTATTATGTATGAGCAACCCCTGGTCTTTCACTGCTCTGCCAAGAGGTGGGAGGTTTGTGCCATCATTAATCTGTAGTTATTATTCATCATTGTCTTGATCAGAGGTCTTAAGTACTTCAAAATTCTTTGACTTTCCATTAGTCATTGTATGCATTTTTCTCTTGATTTTGCTCATTTCTCTTTGTCATTTCACACAGGTCTTCCCAAATTTTTCTGACATAATAAATGACATAAATGTCATTTCTCATGTTGCAGGACTTTTCTATTTTATTAATAAACCATAATTTTTTCAGCCATTTCCCATTTGATAGGTACCTATTTTTCTTTCAGGTCTTTGCTACAACAATAATTTTTTTTATGTGGTTCCTTTTCCTCTTTTTTTTGATCACTTTTGGATATATATGGCTAATAGTGATATTGGTGTGTTAAAGTGAATGTCTACTTTAGTGACTTTTGATATTGTTCCAAATGTATTTCCAAAATGGTTCAACCAACTGACAAGCATTTTCTCTCACAGGACTTTCAGCAAGTGCTACTTTGCTCATTTCTATTCGTTATTTTTATGGTAACAAAGTTAAAATCTTAGGAATTCTATTTCATTTGTATTTCTCTTGTAATTTGTAGCATTTTTTATTGTTGATATTTTGGATGTCTGCTTTTGAAAAGACTTTGTTGGTATTGTTTAACCATTCATTTATGACTTTTTTTTTCAGAATCATTGTATTAATTCACAGCTACCAACAGTTTGTTAAAATGCTTGCCTTTCCACAATCCTTTCTGATTACTTAACTTTTTTCATTGTTATTGAGATTGTATAAATTCATCTCCTGGCCTTCCTTTAACCACTTGACATCAGTTCATATAAATGTTCCCAAGTTTTTCTTAAACCATCTCTTTCACTATTTCTTAGAGCACAACAGTATTCATTCATGTGCCATAATTTATGTTCCAATTAAAGAGCATTCCCTAAATTTCTAGTTCCTTGTCTTTATTAAAAAAAAAGCTACTATAATTTTTTTTTTTTTTTCCAAATGATTTCTTTCTCCCTTTCAGTGACCTCTTTCGGGTATTATCTGGTGGTAATGGTCACGGTGGTGACTTTTTGGGCATAGTTCCAAATTGTTTCCCAGAATTACTGATATAATTCATAGTTCTATGAACATTGAATTAATGGGTCGGTTTCCCCTTAACCCTTTCGATATCTGTAATTTTCCATTTTTTTTTTAATTATCTTTGCTAATGTATTATACGTAAAGAATTCACTATATTAAGGCAGCCTATTCCACTTTTGCATAGCTCGGATAATTGTTGGAGATCTAAATCTGCCTCTTAGAATCTACCCATTTTCTCTGGTTTTGTCCTGTGGTATCAAACAAAAGTCTTGCACATGACAGCTTTTCAGAGTTTTGAACACAGCTATCATGTTCCTCGTGTGCCTTCTGTAGGTAAAGAATTCCTTCTTCTTCAACCAATCCTTATATGATGTGGGTTCAAGACCTTTTATCATCCTTATTGACCTCTGCAGGATATATTTTTTGGTTTTATGATTCCTTTCAGATATTTTGTACCCAGAAGATATTTTGATTCACATAATTTTACATAATCACATAATTATGAATACTTACTGTAGCACTTGAGCTGTTTGCCTATAATCCCTCACTAACATAATATTACTAAATATATTTCATTTTTCATTTTCTTACACTATTACTCCCCTGTTCCATTTTCTAGTCATATATTGTCCATAATTATGTCACTTCAGTAGGCTTCATTTCGACTTGGAAAGTCATAAATTAATATTATCTATGTTTATCGTATTTTTATTTATTTTGTTAAATATTTCCCAATTAGATTTCCGTCTAGTTTAAGCCGGGCTTTGGAGTTTTGCCTGCCGTATGTAGGCTGGTAATTTCACACCTAATTTATGCCATTCTCATGCATAAACATTGTTGATCTCCTATATTCTGTCAACATCCATCACACATTTTTCTGTTGCTCTTCAGGTTGTCTGCAATTGTGTTTCTTATAAAATTGTGATGTTTTATGATAAACAAATTGGCATTTGTATTGGTATTGGTATTAAAGAAATATGCTTTTATGACATTGTGTAGTTTGTGATGACGGAAAGTACTGCAGTTTCTGTAATATAATTCAGCCTGATTTCCTCTTTTTATTCAGTTTTTACTTTAGCTTATTGCTTATTTATAGCACCTGCCTAACAAATAAGTTATTCTCTGAGATTTAGTATGTTTCAGAGCACTTGTAATACTCATTTGAAATCTATTTGCTGCAGTTTTTCCTAGGAAAATTGTGGCACCACTCAGAATATTCTTCTCCCTTATTTTGACTAATCAAAATGGAGGATTTTGCTATGCTTGACCAAACTGGTTTTTTTTGGGGGGGGAATTGGGGGAGCCTTAGAAAAAGTTTGTGATTAGCAGCCTGTTCATGATATATAAGTACCTTTACAGAATGTGAACTTCAGAGTTACTTGAGCTTATGAGTCAATTCACCCAGTCCTGTTTTATATAATTCTCTGCACCGTGAATTTCCCATCTTTGCTGACAGTAAAAATGACCAGAAGATATATTCATTATTTTAAAGAAAAATAGAAGAATACAAATACTTTCTCAATTGATAAATGGTCAAAGGATAATTTTCAGATGAAGAAATTAAAGCCATTTCTATGCATATGAAAAAATTCTTTAAGTGATTATTGACTAGAGAAATGCAAATTAAGATAACTCTGAGATGCTACTTCACTTTTCTCAGCTTAGCTAAGATGAAAGGAAAAGATAATGATAAATGTTGAAGGGTATGTAGGAAAAGTGAAATACCAATGCATTGTTGGTGGAATTGTGAAATGATCCAACAATTCAAAACTGTTCCCAAACAACTATAAAGCATTCTCTTTGATCTAACAGTGTCTCTAGACTGGTTCTATATCCCAAAG
Source organism: Myrmecobius fasciatus (assembly GCA_023553655.1). Lineage (NCBI taxonomy): Eukaryota > Metazoa > Chordata > Mammalia > Dasyuromorphia > Myrmecobiidae > Myrmecobius > Myrmecobius fasciatus. Next base: position 4,984 of record JAJPUD010015777.1, on the reverse strand, counting down.
AGATCATAAAAAAGGAAAAAGAACCCACATGTACAAAAGTGTTTGTGATAGCCCTTTTTGTAGTGGTAAGCAACTACAAATTGAGTAGATGCCCATCAGGTGGGGAATGGCAGAATAAAGTTATGGTGTATGAATGTAATTGAATGTTATTGTTCTATAAGAAACAATCAGTAGGATGATTTTAGAGAGGTATGGAGAGACTTACATGAACTGACACTGAGTGAAATGAGCAGAACCAGCAATAACACGTCTACTATGATGGACTTGGTTCTTCTCAACAATGTGGTGATTCAAAACAATTCCAGTAAACTTAGGATGGAAAATACCAAACACATCCAGAAAGAGAACTATGGTGACTGAATGTGGATTGAAACATAGTATTTTCTATTTGGGAATCTATCTGCCAAGGAAAAGTCAGAAACTATACGAACTAAACTACAAAACACTTGCCACACAAATAAAATCAGACCTACTCAATTGGAAAAACATTAAGTGCTCATGGGTAGGCCGAGCGAATATAATAAAAGTGACAATACTACCCAAACTAATTTACTTATTTAGTGCCATACCAATCAAAGTCCCAAGAAATTATTTTACAGATCTAGGAGAAATAGTAGCAAAGTTCATTTGGAAGAACAAAAGATCAAGAATTTCAAGGGAATTAATGAAAAAGAAGGCCGATGAAGGTGGCCTTGCTGTACCAGATCTAAAACTGTATTATAAAGCAGCGGTCATCAAAACCATTTGGTACTGGCTGAGAAATAGAACAGTTGATCAGTGGCATAGGATAAGATATCAGGACAAACTAGGAAATAACTTTAGCAATTTAGTGTTTGATAAATCCAAAGACCCCAGCTTTTGGGATAAGTACTCACTATTCAGCAAAAACTGCTGGGAAAATTGGAAACTAGTATGGAAGAAACTAGGGCTTGACCCACACCTAACACCACATACCAAGATAAGATCTAAATGGGTTCATGATCTAGATACAAAGAGTGATATTGTAAGCAAATTAGAGGAACTTAGAATAGTTTACCTCTCAGACCTGTGGAGATGGAATAAATTTATGTCCAAAGAAGATCTGGAACTCTTAACTGAACACCAGAGAGATAATTTTGATTATATTGTTAAAAAGTTTTTGTACAAACAAAAATAATGCAGACAAGATTAGGAGGGAAGCATCAAATTGGGAAATCATCTTTACATTTAAGGGTTCTGATAAAGGCCTCATTTCTAAAGTATATAGAGAATTATCTCATATTTATAAGAATGCAAGCCATTTTCCAATAGATAAATGGTCAAAGGATATGAACAGACATTTTTCACATGATGAAATTAAAACTATTTGTAGTCATATGAAAAGGGTGCTCCAAATCACTATTGATCAGAGAAGTGCAAATTAAGACAACTCTGAAGTACCCCTACACACCTGTCAGATTGGCTAAAATGACTGGAAATGATAATGACAAATGTTGGAGGGGATGTGGGAAAACTGGGACACTGATGCATTGTTGGTGGAACTGTGAACAGATCCAGCCATTCTGGAGAGCAATTTGGAGCTATGCTCAAAAAGTTATCAAACTGTGCATACCCTTTGACCCAGCAACGTTTCTATTGGGCTTATATCCCAAAGAGATCTTAAAGGAAGGAAAGGGCCCCACATGTGCAAGAATGTTTGTGGCAGCCCTTTTTGTAGTGGCTAGAAACTGGAAACTGAATGGATGCCCATCAATTGGAGAGTGGCTGAATAAATTATGGTATATGAATGTTATGGAATATTATTGTTCTGTGAGAAATGACCAGCAGGATGATTTCAGAGAGGCCTGGAGAGATTTGCATGAACTAATGCTGAGTGAAATGAGCAGAACCAGGAGATCAGTATACATGGCAACAACAATACTATATGAGGATCAATTTTGATGGACATGGCTCTCTTCAACAATGAAATGTTTCAAACCACTTCCAATTATTCAGTGAAGAAAGCCATATACACCCAGAGAGAGGGATGTGAAGTGAGGACCACAACATAACATTTTCATGCTCTCTATTGATGTTTGCTTGCATTGTGTTTCCTTTCTCTGATTTTTCTTTCTTGTAGATGCAATTTTTCTTGCACAACAATAAGTGTGGAAATATGTATACATATATTCGATTTGTCAAGTATTTTAACATAATTAACATGTAGTGGATATCCTGCCATCTAGGGGAGGGGAGTAGGGGGGAAAAATTTTGTAACAGAAAGCTTTGTAAGGGTTAATGTTGAAGAATTACCCATACTTATGTTTTGCAAATAAAAAATTTTAATGAAAAAAGGGTTCTGATAAAGGTCTCATTTCTAAAATATATAGAGGATTATCTCATATTTATAAGAATTCAAGGCACTCTCCAATAGATAAATGGTCAAGCGATATGAACAGACAATTTTCAGATGATGAAGTTAAAACTATTTCTAGTTATATGAAAAGGTGCTCTGAAACATAGTATTTTCACCTTTTTGTTTGTTTTTTTCTTTTTCACAGTTTTTTTTTCCTATTGGTCTGACTTTTCTTTTTTTTTTTTTATTAAAAGCTTTTTATTTACAAAACATATGAGTGATTTTTCTACATTGACCTTTGCAAAACTTTTTTTTTGTTCCAAGCTTCGCCCCCCCCCCCAAATGGCAGGCAATCTAATACATGCTAAATATGATAAATTATATGACAAATCCATTATATGTATACATATCTATACAGTTATCTTACTGCACAAGAAACATCAGATCTAGAAAGAGAGAAGAAAAAAAACAACCTAAGAAGGAAAACAAAATGCCTGTAAATATTCACAGAAAGCTTTAAAATGCTGTGTTGTGGTTTATATTCAGTTCCCTCAGGCCTCTCTCTGGATGTATATGACTATCTTCATCTCTGAACAATAGGAACTGGTTTGAATCACATCATTATTGAAGAGAACCATATTCATCAGAATTGATCATCATATAGTCTTGTTGCTGTATATAATGTTCTCCTGGTTTTACTGATTTCACTCAGCATCAGTTCTTGCAAGTCTCTCCAGGCCTCTCTGAAATCATCCTGCTGGCCGTTTCTTACAGAACAATAATATTCCATGACATTCATATAGCATAATTTATTCAGCCAATATCCAGTTGATGGGCATCCTTTCAATTTCCAGTTTCTTGACACTACAAAAAGGACTACCACAAACATTTTTTCATATGTATGTCCCTTTCCCTCCTTTAAAATCTCTTTGGGATATAGGCCCAGTAGAAATACTGCTGGGTCAAATGGTATGCACAGTTTGATAACTTTTTGAGCATAGTTCCAGATTGCTCTCCGGAATGGTTGGATCTGTTCACAGTTCCACCAACAATGTATCAGTGTCCCAGTTTTCCCACATCCCTTCCAATATTTGTCAATTTGCATTTCTCTGATCAGTAGTGATTTGGAGCTATTGGTCTGACTTTTCTTGCAAAATATTACAAATATGGAAATATGCTTAAAAGGATTACTTATATTTAACCTATATTAGATTTCTTGCTGTTTTAGAGAGGGAAAAGGTGAAAAAGAGAGGGAGAACAATTTAGAACACAAAGTTTTACAAAAATGTATATTGAAAATTATCTTTACATATACTTGGACAGGGGGTGGAGCCAAGATGGCAGAGAGAAAATGTGACTCTCTGCTGCGTTGTCCTCCGATCTTCTCTCAAATCAACAATAAAATAAGCCTCTGAACTGATCTTCAAGTCAACGAATTCAGAAATACTTGGACACTGCTTGCAGATATTTCTGAAGAACTTCATATCAAGTTTGTTTAACTCGGACAAAGGGATAAACAGTGGACTCGGTGAAGGCCGGAAGTGAGGGTGGGATTCAGCTCATCCTGGCAGAAACTCCAAACTCCAAACACCTGGAGTTTAATCTGAGGCACTCGGGACACTCTGCCCTGATTGGGGGCAGGTGTTCTGGCAGACTTGCCTTATTTAAGGAGTAATTCAGACTTAGTCCTAGCCTCCACTGGCCCAGCACCTTAAATTAATTCCCCGAATTGCCCCAGGCCAAAGAACTTCAGCCAACGTTTTTCCAAGCCTTAAAGAGACATCCACACTGTCTAAAAAAAAAAAAAAAATGAAGAAGCAAAAGAGAGCTCTCACCATAGACAGCTTCTATCGAGAAAAAGAAGGGCTGACCCCAGATCCTGAGGTTCCTTTAGACAAAATCCCAGAGGAAGTTATTAAGGACCATCACTAGTCCCCTTTTCAAAAGGCCTTTCTGGAAGATTGCATACAGAATCTCAAAAGAGAGCTGGAGGATAAATGGGAAAATAAACTGAAATCAGTGCAAGAAGCCCTCCAAAAGAGAGATGATAAAGACACCAATTTATTGAAAAATAAAATTAGCGAAGTGGAAAAAGAGTGCAATGAACAAATTGGCCAGTTACAAAAGGAGCTTAAAAAGGTAACTGAAGAAAACAACACTTTAAAAATAAGAATTGAACAAATGCAAGTAAATGACTCAATAAGACTTCAAGAATCAGTCAAACAAAAAGCAAAAAAATGAAAAATTAGAAGAAAATATGAAATATTTCCTAGGAAAAATAACTGAGTTGGAAAATAGATCTAGGAGAGACAATCTAAGGATTATTGGACTTCCTGAAAGTCATGATGAAAAAAAGAATCTAAACACTATCTTACAGGAAATCCTGAAAGAAAACTGCCCTGAGATGGTAGAATCAGAAGGTAAAATCACCATTGAAAGAATTCACTGATCACCTCCTGAAAGAGACCCCAAAATTACATATAGTTGGACAAAAATAAAATAGTATTAAAATAAACAAAAGAAGAGCCAAATCCTAGCTTTTAAAAAATTAAGACTTTATCTTATTTGACAAGACCTTCATCTGGAATCAGATCTACTGACAATCAAAAGAACTAGACCTGCAGCCAAAAATATCATATCCAGCAAAATTATTTATAATATTGAATGAGA